>JAKGSA010001036.1:0-37645 GCA_033558755.1 Philaethria dido | reverse complement strand
TATATATTTATATATATATATATATATATATATATATATATAAAATTCATTGTAATGACGGTGGCGCCATCTGTCGTACAACAACTTTATTAAAGATCATCACATGACCAAAAGATGAGTGAAGAATTTATAAAGGACATACAAGCAAACATTTATTTTTATATATAAAGAAGGAGAAGAGTATCTCATAAGATTTTATTTGAAAATATCTTGCATAAGTTTTCTGCAGCCAGCTAAATCAGTTAAGTATTTTACTAGTTGTAACGAGTAAATTGAAAATGAAAAGTTGAACGAAGTTCCACTGTACTTCTCTCGAAACATGAAAGCTTTATAAATTTAAAAGAACAATTGTAGATCATTTTGTATGATAATTTTACATAGTTTCATTTAAATGTTTTTGCAGCTCCAAATATATAGTAACATGCTAGCAAGGAGGCCATCGTTGCGCGTCTAACCAATAAGGCAGCGTCTAACCTAAATACCATTGGTTGTGAGTTCAATTTCCACTCAGGCTAACCATAATATTCAGATTATTTTCATATCTCCGCTATGATAAGGCACGTTGTTGAGTTCCGCAATTTAAAACACAATGTCTCAATTTCGGGCGACAAATGGAAAATGGAGTATCTTGATGCTAGTTTCTCTCAGGCTTCCATGCTAAATAAAAAAGCTCGCAGCTGTAAGAAAAATAGTAAACTGTACTAACAGATTTTTCTGACTATCCCGCTAGGTATAAAGCGTGAAGTTAGGTAGGTAGGTAGTAATAATATCATAAAAAAGTAAAATGTTCCAAATATATGTAAATGATATTCATATTGGCCGCAAAACCTAGATTTCTGCGGTATCCTTTCGGATACATTTGTCTTTGTGGTAGTCTTCCTGAGAGCTTTGTTGTAATGTCCAAGCAGTAGAAATATTATATGGGAATTTCGTACAACTTGTATGTGAACCATTAATTATTCCAAGAATTTTAGAAAGTAAATTAAATTATACATTAAGATATATGTATGCAAATTTTGTTATAATTCGTTTGTTTTCTTATTGAAAAAAATTTAGGTTGCTTGTAATCAGGTCATATTCAATAACAATCTTATTATCATCATGAACAAAAACATATATAAAAAAATTGTATTCTTTGTAAGATGATTATTGCGTACAAATTATGTTAAACATATTTTCCAACACTCAATACGCAATGTCTCAATTCGGCGGAAAATGGGAAACGAAATTGTTGCAAGAGAACGGAGTGCCTTAACACTAGGTTCTAAGGTTCCTCTGCCTACCCTGCTATATGCAGGATACAGCGTGAAGTTAAAAACAAATCGAATAAGCTTTCGAGATTTATATGATAATATATGACAAATATTTAGATACATAAGTTGTTACGACTGTTGTGTTCATCTAATTCCGTCAACAGTCCCTTAAAAATACAAATGAAGAATTTTTGTAATTTATAATTAATATAGTTTATAATTTAATTTAATCAATGTAGTATGTAAAAGTTTCTCATATCTGTTAAATAAACCAGATTTGAAGAAGACGCGGTTTTTTATCACCAGGATTTTTTTATGGGAACACGATAAGCGACTTAGACGCTTTATGTAGATCGGCAGACAACCTACTAAAACTTCATGGTGCCCTCCTCAGCCGTCATTGGCATGGCGACACACCATGCTCCAATCTTTCGTCATGCTAATGTTTTAGCCCTCCGTCTTCCTGAAAAAGAAAAAAAATGCCAAGTCATATCATCAAAAAAAATTGCTAAGTCATAAATCAAATTGACAACATTATTAAAACAATATTTATAAACTTTATTTTCTTGCAAAAGCTTTTATTATTAAGTAATTCAATAGAGTGTACAGTAGTTGGTTATTACTATTGTTTCGACAGTACATTTGACATTTCAACCTCCCATACACATTGTGCTGTTAATGAATAGGAATATCCAACGAATTTGAATACAAGTTTGGCTTTTGATTCCACATATTATGTTTGTAGAGATGACCTTCATACTTTTCGAAGTGTATTTTTTTTCCGTTATAGAATATGTATAAAATAAAATTATTTAGTGACTAAAAGTTATTTTTGCAATTAAGGCAATTGACACAGGCCAGTGTCTGACTGATTCTATTTAAATTATTTTCATTTCTCTACTCCGGTAATAATAAGACAAATCGCGGCGTTACGTTACGTCCTCAATACGCAATGCCTCGAAATTGGAATGTGGAGAAAAATTTTCTTGACATTATATTCTTTTTTTTTTGTGTACTTTATAACGCATAGCAGGATAGTCAGACCTTGCTTTAGACACTGCGTTAGAAACCGCGCAGCTGAAGAAGATGAAAATGCTACTTATAAATTAATGAATATTTATAAAGGTGAAGCTATTGCACAGAATTAATTTAGCTGCAGCAAATTACTTTACTTTAATCAAATTAAAATAAAAATATTCTGTTCCTATAGAACAGGCAAGATAATTAACGACCTGCTAGCCGGGGATTGCATCTCCTCCATGTTATGTTTTAAACTTCCTTTACTGAAGATAAAGTTAACATAGTTTTTTACTCGCACTGCGGATTTCTTTCTACTAGATAATTGAAAAACAAACAATATTTTTAAAATAAACACACAACTATTGCGTAAATACAGATACTTTTCAAATACACTATAATGTCGTCGATTATTGCCATCTCAAAAATTAACGTAGGAACATTATTTGCTTGCAGTATTTCTGAAATTTATTGGAAATTATTAATATATGAGACGAGACACTTCAATAGTCCATAAGTTTATTGTGCTGTAAGAAGAAACTGGAGCAGTACCTGAGACCTGCGAGGTGATGTCTGTTTGGATTCATCTCTCTACTTAAAGAAGTTTGAAACGATTTTACTCATGCTATATTCAAAATATGTTAAAAATTATAGTTCTAAACAGGTTAATAACTAAAAGTTAACTTACCAATTTAAGTCCTAATATGAATATTTATAATGGAGTAAATAGCAAATTACTAAACCACCTCCTGATTAGTTCTCTTATGTACTTTGAGCAATGTGGTATATATAATATATATCACATATAGTATATATAATCATATCTATATACAAAAATATTCGACGTCACAATATATTAAGTTATTGTTGATAAGGATTTTATCAATACTATATTTATTAAGTCATACGCGATAGTTTATTATTATTTCCTTGCTTTGACGTAATTGTAATAAAACATATTTGATTGAAATACATTTTACGAACGTAAATCTTGTTATCTTGATTGTCTGTAAGAACAATAGTAGAGAACAAAATAACTGGAAGGATGAAAATTAGGATATTCGAGAGAATTTTTTTATTTTTAAGCCTTATGCATGTTCCACATAGTGAAAAAAATACTGTTAAGACGGTACTATCTTTTGTGCCCCTTGTAGAGGCATCGGCGGAAACGCCGCTCTTCATCTTAACAAATCTGGGAAATAGAAATAACTTTAATATAATGTTTTCTCGAGTGACGACTGTAACTTCGTTTACGTGGGCTTCCTTGCCATTTCTATTTTCCTTAGTATTGACTGTAAAACGCAAAATCCGAATTTTACCGTTTCTTTAGGAATTTGGAAATAATCTCTTAGTGCTCCTTTATATTCTAAGGTGTTTTTTGTATTCATTTCTGTCTCTTACGCCCAATATTTTCAGCTGTTCGTTGTGAGTTACTTAGTTATACGAATTATTAATATTTTTTTTTTTTTTGTTGATTAATGGAGGCATACGAGCTTAAGGACCACCTGATGGTAAGTTTTACCTTCGCCCATCGATAGTTATAACACTGTAGGAGTTGTAAATGCGTTGCCAGTCCAGAGGGTAGATGAAAAGGGAGTGTAGTGTAGTGACAATGTAGTGGCCGTGGCAGTCCGACATGGGAACCACTACATTCTGGGAAAAGGATGGGTGGGAGTAGCGAAAACCTGGCTTACATGAACTTAAACACATCATTACATATTTGGCGATTCGTCTTTGACATGGCAGTGGTCGCGAGCCAGTCGGAGGACGAACCTCCTACCACCACAATATTTGTAATATCTAAAAATATTAATATTAAATAAAAAAAACTCGCATAAACATCATTTATCCATAGTTCTAAGACAATATTTAGGTTATTTTTAATGTGTTAACGATTAAAAAAAGGAAAAAAGATAATAATAATGAAGTAAAGACGCACCAAGTATACAGAGTTATATAGCGATTATTTTAATATACTATATTAAAAAAATCGCCATTACTGTAAAGTGTATGTATATTACTTTACCTTTATCAATATATGCAGACGTGAATCTATAAAAAACACATTGCCTTGGGTTTGTTTACTGTGGAGTTAGTGTCACTTTACTTTCTTAGGGTCGAAACCAAACAAACTTAATAGTTTTTGCTGATACGTGGCTATGGCTAAAGGATGTATTTCTAGGATGGTCCCATTCCCATAAATTTTATCAAGCTTCGAGTTCTTTGGAGTCTCGCCGCGTGAAAAATGATCGTGTAAAATATTTTCCTACTTCTAATAAAATACTGTCGATATACGTTACACAAAGAAAATTATTTTTATAAGTATTAAGTTTTATGGGAAAATTATTTAAGAAGAAATAAAACTAAAAAA
The DNA here is from genome assembly GCA_033558755.1 of Philaethria dido. Lineage (NCBI taxonomy): Eukaryota > Metazoa > Arthropoda > Insecta > Lepidoptera > Nymphalidae > Philaethria > Philaethria dido. The sequence continues at coordinate 33,004 of JAKGSA010001036.1, read as the reverse complement.
TGCCTGTCGTGACGTAAAGGCACAAGCGTGCGACTGTAAACACGACGGGTTATAAGTTCATTTCCCACTCCAGAAATCGTAAAGTTTAGTATTTATATTATCTATTCCTATATATTAGATATTTCCTGGGTCTAGTAAACGCGCGGCTTTGAGTTCCGCCACTCAGTACGCAATGCCTCAATTCTGCGGGAGGTGGGGAACGGAATTGTTGAAAGAGAATGGAGTGTCTTAACACTAGATTTCCAGGTTCCCCCTACCTATCCTGCTATATGCGGCATACAGCGCGAAGTTAAAAAAAAACATATTCTAGTTCCTTAGTCAAAGAAAGAAATGTAACTAAAATGTTAGTCATTACTAAAAATGTATATATTTACATTCATTTACAAAATTCCTAATCTAATGTTCATTCATAATAATTATATAAGTTTGTTCATTGTTATTATAAGGTATTTAATACTTTGAACCACAGATATTGACCAAGATGGATCGGACATAATGAGTAATTCGACAGTTTTAGTTTGATCAAACTAAATGTTATAGTTTCTATGTTAGCATGATGTATTTATGATTTTAATTTAAAATCTTTTCTTTTTGCAAAAAATCAAATATCAATCAATCCTTTATTGATTTGAATGATTATTTGATTACTTTATTGATTTGAAAATGATTGCTTGTAAGGGATCATTTTTAGTTATAAGAGCGCTCTAACGCCTACATGTTTTTATATTATGTAAAATTGTCAATATTTTTTTTTATTACGTGCAATAACGTGCTTTTATCTATATATAAATAAGTAAGCCAAAAACTCATATCACTTTATACGAAAATTACGCGGACGGAGGAGCATGAAACTCGGCACACTTATAGTTTGTATAGAGAAGGAGTGCAGAATGATAATATATTCTTTTAAATGTTGCATAAAAAGTATATTAAATCACTAAAAGAAATGATCCACACACAAGCATGGTTTGACATCCATATTTACACAAAGTGACATATACATTACTAAAGACAACGCGTAGTTAACACGTCAACGGGGACACTAGTTATTGTTATTATTTCTAAGTGGTTTTCTGAAGTTTATTTCAAATTTTATATTTTTTAATATCTTTTCATTAGTCAAGGAAGCTGAGCGTCAAATATCACAAACATAGACTAACTCATTCATTTTTTCCACCGTCATGCTTCGTATGTGACATTCCTTCAATATTGTAGGCAATGTATTTTCAGCGTTAAAACGAGATTTGCTTAAATTTTTAAATATTAACTTTTGTCGTATATCTAAGAAACATTAAATTACATAAATGTTACACAAATACATAACAGTAATGAGTACTACAATACTTGAGCGTAAAAATTGTTAAAGTTTGCAAGCGTTTTTTTTCAGTAAATATTTATATTATTATCTATATTTAATTTATTTTTTCATAGTTTTTTTAGGCGTTTCACACCTGATATGGATCATCATCATGTATTTTGTTAAGCATTAGTTCATATCTTCATTTCACTGATGATTACGTTTCTACTTCACTTCAACCTAAATATATTGTGTGTGCCATCATAGGTACGAAAACAGGATACACTCTCTTTTATATTTATATGCGGCATCTATCTTAGTGTATCTGTGTCCACAACTAGTGTTCATAATTTCATACGGTAATAATATTCGTCTATTGTTTTGAACTACAGTTTAACAGCGCATACGTGAATAAAATATCCATTAGGGTAAGTTTATTGTATGAATTTACTGGCCTTGTTTTGTCGAAAGGCTTTCATTATTCTGTGTACATAAATATATATACATTGTCAAGATTGAAGTACGAGACGTCGATATTGTGGGTCAAGTGGTTACACTCGGAATATTGAAACAAAACAAATAGCCTTTATGAGCGCCGTCCTGTTAGTGACCTTACGAATATTGTTTGTGAGTGCCTAAATCTACTCAATGAAAGATTAAGTGTAACTATTTGGCTCATATAGCACAAGATCTTTGTATATATAAGGATATACTTGTTTTATGGTTATCGCTACTGTGACTAATCAAATGCTGTACTTTGCCTTTGTTATTAATTCATTAAAGGAACGTTCGCTTAACCCGACATAATATTTAAGTTTTTTCATAGAAACCATAAATATCTTATTTATTGTGTATATATTCTTGGAAAATAAATATATATTTGCTTAATTTTCCCGTTCAAAGAACTGGAACTCACTTGTCACGCTGTATAACGATGCACTAATAGGTACATCGTTTACTTAGGCATCACACGAGCACTGCGCGTGGCTTTTATCTTACTACAGACACTCTACGCCTTCTAAAACTTTACGTCTATAATGTTTATAATTTGAAGTAACCAATAAATGTTCGTACTCGAAATTAATATATATTTTTTTATTATTTTTTAAATACGTAAAGCAAAAGCTTTGAACCCCTATTTTTCAAAAATTACGCGGACGGGGAACATGAAAATTGGCACACCTATAGTTTATATAGAGAACGAGTGCAGAATGCTTATATCTTTTTAAAATAATGCATAAAAATAACATTAAATTAACAAAATAATTGTTACACACACTACCATGCGTTTGTCTTCCATGTTTATATGAAGTGACATATATATTGCTAAAGACAACGCGTTGTTAACGCGTCAACGGGAACACTAGTATTTATAAAACGGCCAGTATTACCGTAGCATTTCTTCTAAACAGGTAGATAAAGCGAAATTTGACACTATGGTTTTTTTAAAGCACAAAATGTAGTGATAAATTTGAATTTAAATCTCACATAGTATGTTAACTACATGCAAAACTATGTATGGAAAATAATAAAATTATTACATCAGAAAAATCTTTGAACTTTTAACATTTATTGCAATTTGGTCGTAAAAATATGAAGATTTTTATTATTATATGTTTCTAGAAGTCTCCAATTTAATACCCACTTGGTAACCCTATAAGCTCGGTGCCTCATTAATGCATGTTCTCTCGTGATGTCATGGCCGTAGTATTAGATAATATTAAGTATTGAATGTCAATGTTGATGCTATTTCATTTTCTATTATGACATACATTGGCGCTCTTTATGCAAGAGTCGAGTGGCCACGCACAAAAGTGCCCATGTTAACTATTGAATTAAAAAAACAAACACAGAATATATACGCTTAAATTAACATATAAGTAAATTATTTTTTATGCTGTTTAAGTTTTTAATAAATTGTTTTGTGATATCTTTATTTACAATTAAAATTCAATAAGTATTTTAAAACGCCTGTCGTGGCGCAGAGGCACAAGCGTGCGACTGTACGCGAGGTTGTGGGTTCGATTCCCACTCCAGGAAATGGAATTTTTCGTTTCCTGGGTTAGGTAGCAAGGCAAAGCGCGGCGTGGAGTTCCGCCACTTAGCACGCAATGCCTCAATTCGGCGGAAAGTGGGGTACGGAGTATCACAACACTAGGTTATCTCAACGCTAGGTTCCCTCTGCCTACTCTGCTATATATAGGATACAGCGTGAAGCTATGTCTGTATGTATGTATATATGTAAATATTTTAAAATCCTAATATCACTTTTAAGAACAAATAATAATAATTTCATCTGTTGGTTGAAGTAAAAGAAAAAACAATCATGTGCAACAAGTACAGTAAAAATTGGACTCACACAGTATAAATTAGTACTTCTTTTTATTAAAATACATGCATACAGTCTAATATATAATAGTATTCATAAAAAAGATAACATAAAATCATAATAAAAGGAAAATAAAATATCTGTATACTTTAAAATTTTAACTACTAACAGTATCAAAATAAACTTCTTTTGCGGCTTGCATTTAACGCTTGTTACGTATTCATATATTTAATAGACTTTTAATTTACAATTTCCCTCTAAAGGTAGATTTTATTCATTCACATTTTTTAAAAATACAAATGAGATACAAAAAATATTCTTATTTTAGCTTAAAACTTAATTATTTCAAATTTCAAAACTTGTTGAATACTAAAATAATATTTCTTTCGGCTTCAACCTCTTACCGCAGAGAAGTCCGATAGAACACAGTGTTAAGACACTCTGGTCTTCACTTTGCGGCGTTGAGTTCCGCCACTCAATACAGAGTGGTGAAACTCAACGCCGCAGTTTACCTCACCTCTCCTAAATCTTCAATTGAACCAAAACCTTTGGTATTTGCTGTCAGACGGTGTCATTGCGCCACGATGGTCTGTAATATATTATTTAATAATAACCTATACAAGAGCCCTAACTCAAGAACTTATAAAATGTCGTAGTAACTTTCCATAGAGGTTATAAAGAAGAAGTATTAATAAAAGCAGCATAATATTTCCATATCTATGAACAAAGTCCAAAGTTCAGGTATCATAATAATTTCCTCCTCACAATGAACTATTCTAATTGCCTTTATGGTAACCTAAAGTAGCTTTTATTGCATTTGCTATAAACAACTATCTGTTATGTAGTAAATTTGTTATTACATCAGTATTGGTGTACAGATTGAAGTTCGTTCTTTTGTTCTTTTGTTATATTTAATAGATATTATAGCTGTTTATATTCTTTAATATTATAAGTGTGTATGTAAGTTTGTTTGTTACAAATTCACCCCAAAACTACTCAACGGGAACTGTTCTTAGTTGTAATAAAAAACAAATAGGATACTTTTTATAAAATAAAAAATGAAAAGGAACATATTATGAAATGATTTGATAGACTTTCAAAATACAATACGTAGCAAATTTTAAAAATCTTATTCATACGACAACGCGAACGAAGCCGAGGGTAAGAGTTAGTAAAGATAATATGTTGATTTTCAAATAAATATATATATATTTTGGATGAGAAACATTTATTTGTGCGTTCTGGCACAAACCTATTGATTTGCCGTGGTTTTTGCCGTGCCGTCACGGCAAACGGCTTGATGTTTTGATGCCATCATGCCTTTTCCACGTCACTGTTCAGGACTCCTTTGTATGTTTGTGCTTGTATATACTACAGGCTTCTTAGTCATTGTTTTAATAATGTAAACGCTTAGCTGTATAATATGAATTGAAAATATCTGTATACGCCTGTGGTGGCGCAGAGGCACAATCGTGCGACTGTAAACGCGACAGGTTGTGGGTTCGATTCTCACTCCAGGAAATGGAATTTTTAATTTCCTGGGTTTGGTAACAAGGCCAAGCGGGGCGTTGAGTTCCGCCACTCAGCACGCAATGCCTCAATTCGGCGGAAAATGGGGAACGGAGTGTCTTAACACTAGGTTCCCTCTGTCTACCGCTATATGCGGGACATAGAACATACATAAATTTCATAAAATATTAAATGATCGACCTGATTAACCATCATTAATGTTGTGTCAACATACAATATACCAATATTTTATAATATTGTCGAATATATGAGTGACATTAATTAATGCGGGGACTCCACCGCTATAAATTACCAATTATTTTCTTAATTATACAGAGTTTAACAGGACTAATGATGCTTGTGATTTAATTAAAAGGTCTTTAGATGTTCGGAAACGCCACGTACAATACCTCGATTACCTACACGCCATTCAGGTGACATTTAATTTTTTTATGGTACCAATAAAATTATTTGCTTATGTTTTATATATGTTTTTTTCAGCTTCATACTTTATCCGCATGTCGAGTACTCAGACAGAACTGAGTTCTTTACTTTTCGCCTGAATTCAATACTGCGTGACGAGAGGCAGACCTCAAGATTTGCTTGCTTTACTCTACTCTACTCCACTTACTTTGTCTTACCAGAGCGAATATTTGAAAATAATTTTACCATGCTCATTCCTCGAGTGAGAATCGAACTCACAACCAATCCCTTTCAATTTGTTCTTAAAGAAAATATTTTTTTTTTTTTTATACCACGACGGTGGCAACAAGGCACACGGCCCACCTGATGGTAAGTGGTTCCCGTGGCCTATGGACGCTTGCAACACTAGGGGCATCACTTACGCGTTGCCGACCCTTCAAAAACCTATTTATTCCCCTTTTGAAGAACCTCATATTGTAGCCCTCTGGGAAAACCTCGGCAGGGAGATCATTCCACAATTGGAGAGACCGCGGAAGAAAGTTCCTTTGAAATCGAACAGTTCGGGACCATTTAGGCTCCAAAGTGTGAGCATGAACTCCCTGTCGATGGCGAGCGGTGCGATGGTGAAAAGTAGCCGTGGGCATCATGTCAAACAATTCTTCAGAACACAACCCATTATACAAGCGGTAGAACACGCAATTATACAAGCGGTAGAACACAATTAATTCTTAAATTAAATGTATGTGGGGAATTACTGTATGATACACATTTACACATTAGTGGTTACATGGTTACACATAATATACATATGTAATATGCAAGCAGAGCGTAAAATGTTGCGGTTTTTAGAAAGATAGGTAGAGCATCTGTAATAACTTTTTTATCACTTACCCTGTTTTCTGAGAGGCCTGTGGTTGCGCAGAGGCACGAGCGTGCAACTATAAATGCTACAAGCTGTGTGGGTTCGATTTCCACTTCAGAAAATGAAAATATTAAATAATAAATAATATTTAGTAATAGAAAATAAAAAAAAATCTCGCCCCGGTAACAAGCGTTGAGTTTCAATACTCAGCATGCATTGTGTTGTGTCAATTCGACGGAAAGTGGGGAACGGAAAAGTTTAAAGAGAAAGGAGTGTCTTAGCAATATGTTCTCTGGTACACCCTCTGCCTACCTTGCTATATGCGGGATACAGCGTGAAGCTATAAAAAAAACAAAGCGGTCTTTAGCAACAAAATTAACAAAAAGTATAAAATTTTCCATACAAAACGTTACTCATTTTTTTAACATGATTATCACGTGAAAGGAATCATTTATCACGTGATAACGTCAATGCATCACTCCATGTCGAGGGGTTAAAAGATTTAATTGGTAAGGAAACCAGTGCAATTTTTCAATGAACAACGACTGACTTTTTATTAGAGTATCAAATTCAAGTTGAATACATATAAATTATGAGGCATAACGAATGTAGTATTTTTTGTTTTTACAAGTGTTTTTATAGCTTTCTGCAATGTAGACACTTCGTTCTCTCCTTTCTCACGTATTTGAAACATTGCATATTGGAAAGCGGAACTCAACGCCGTATTCAACTCACGAGAGCGAGGAAATAAAAATAATTTTAATATAATCGTATCCTGAGCGGGAATCGAACCCACAACTGTTACGTTTACAGTTCAACGCTGTCTCACTGCGTCCCACGATGGCCTCTATCTCAAACTACTATATCAATGTTATTAATTAATATTTATATATGTAAGCATTTAACATGTGCGTTATGTATGTATATACTTTAATACCTAATTATTTGTAATACAATACAGGTGCGTAGAAACGAGAATAAAGAAATAAAAAAAATACTAACAAATTATTTTTGCTTTCACTGCTACTGCATGTTTTTAATTTTTTTCTTAAATAATTATTACTAAGACAATTTCTTTAAGTATCTAAATATAAATACATGAAGCAAAAACTTTGTACACCTTTTTACGAGAATTAAGCGAACGGAGGAGCATGAAACTTGGCACACTTATAGTTTATATAGAGATGGATTGCAGAATGCTATTTTTTTTTAAATAATACATTAAAAGTATATTAAATTAATAAAATAAACCTAATACACACTACCATGGTTTGACATCCATGTTTATATAAAGTGACATATACATACATTGCTAAAGATAGCGTGTTGTTAACGCGTCACCGGGACCACTAATATTATTAATACTTACTTATTATTAATACTTAAAAGAGTTTATTTAAAAATACTGTATTTATTAAATAGATAATTTTTAAAACAAACTCTTTATTATCTCTTATATACTTTGAACAATAATATTTTGTTCTACGCCTCAATATGTAAATCAAAAATATTTATCGTACTATAGGTAGGAACGTCATTTTTATTTGTTTATAAATTATGTTTACGGATGTTGATATTACGTCTTATTTCATAAGATAATATTTGTATAGTTATCTTTTAGTTTTTTTGTAGAAGCACTAAAATATGAGATTTTATTTTATAGTAATAAATAGTCTCAACATTAGGTAAAAGTTTAAATTTGCTCCGGTTAGCTTATTTTTTTTTAACTTCACTCTGTATCCTGCATATAGCAGGGTAGGCAGAGGGAATCTGAGAACCTAGTGTTAAGACACTCCGTTCTCTTTCAACAAATCCGTTCCCCACTTTTCGCCAGATTGAGGCATTGCGTGCTGAGAGGCGGAACTCGACGGCGCGCTTTGCCTTGTTACCAAACCCAGGAAATGAAAAATTCCATTTCCTGGAGTGGGAATCGAACCCACAACCTGTCGCGTTAACAGTCGCAAGTTTGTGCCTCTGCGCCACGGCAGGCGTTCGGTTAGCTAAGGTATTATTTTATATTAAAAATAAATAATTATGATTTTAACAAACTAAGAAAACTCTACTTCATTTAAAATGCAATAAAAAGTAAAATTATTACGAATAACTCAAGAACTACTTGTCAAATAGGTAGTCACTTAACTAAATTTAAATAAGACTACAACAGAAGCAATAGTTATCATATAAAAAAAGAAACATCAAAATTTGATCACCCAGTAAAAAGTTATGTATACACATTGAAAATACTGTCGAATTGACAACCTTCTCCTTTTTTGGAAATCGGTTAAAAAACAAACAGGCTTTAGCTTTAAGGAAGAAATTAAGATTGTTTTCAACGTAAATAATCTTTTTTAGGCTGTATTTAATTACTTAGTAATGAATACCAATTAGTTCTATCAGACTCCGATCGGGTAAATGAACTGTGCTTATACAGTATCTCTACCGTATTTAAATAATATTGATTTACAAGAACAAGCAATTAAATAATTTTAATATAAATATATGGACTATCAGTTTTTAATATAATAACCAAAGAAATAATATTACTCTCTATGAGAACTTAGCATTTCATCGTGGCGCAGCGACAGGAGCTTGAACCAGTGTTTGTAATTTGTACTCCAAATGTAGGCTTAAAGGGCCTTCTACATTTATTAAAAATAAAATAAAATAATTATTTTCTCGCATTAACTAAAAATAAAATAAAATTCTTCTTTCTATATAACCAAATTTCTAAAAGATTATTCTTTGAAATACGTATTGAAAATTAACTAATGACAGTTTTGGAGGTTAACGACAGGTTAATGACAGTTTTGGGTTACAGGTTATTAGGTATATCTTTTAGTAGATTATAGAGATATTTTTTTAGCCCCGATCACATACAAATTGACTTATCCTACTCCTGGTCAGTTTTTTTATATTTTCGAAGTAAATCATAATATTTGTATTATTGTATATATTTCTAATAATTAGTTACTATATTCTAATTTAGTTTCCCTATATACCTGAGCTATATATGGCATCGTGTAGTAAACAAAAACAACTATTTTATGCAACATTAACTACAATTGAAGGTTACTTCGCTTGTTATTTGTAGCTAAATAAATATTTACTTCTCTCAGCGTAAGAAGTTTTGGGAACAGTCATAGAATGGTATTAAAGTGTAAGCTGCATTATTCTTTGGTCATCTATTTAACCACAGCAGGTAGAATAAAGGCATTTCTATAGAAGTAAAGTAAAAGTAATTATATTTTTTTTTGTCTGAAAAAAATGTGACATTGGCAATTCTTAGGATAAGTAGTACGAGATGAGGTGTACCGTTATCAAGTTATCTTCGTTAAATTAACTAGCAAATGTTAACAATGTTATGAGGTTGGGTTATATTTATTTGAGGCGCAAAAGTAATGGTAGAATGTTAAAGTAACCAAGCTTACTTCAGTTATAGAAAATAAAATTTAAATATTTTTTTGGTGTTCTATATCCCAATTATTTATAAATATATATTTATATTATATATTGAGCGAATGCGCTACTGTATATTGAACATTGTTCATAAACCATGAACAATTTGAAGGAAATGAATTTATTGACAAAGGAATAGTGAAGGGGTTGAGAAGATGAAGGACCCGTAAATTTTACCCCGTAACAGATATATAGCAGCGAATAAGGACACCTTGAGAAAAACCATAACTTACGTATCCACGAACAGTGGAGGAATTATTGTTATTGTTGCATATTTATTTATGTCTATATATATGTAGGTACTAGGTAGCTACTAGCTTCAAATTGTATAACATTTTTAAGTACATCCATATTTATGCATATACCATATTAGGCGGAGTGAATTCAGTGTAAAATATTCACTTTTATATTTAATGCCAAATTTGACAAAATATTATGTATTAAGTAACGTAACCTAACGCCGCGCTTAATTTTACTAGACCGGGTAGATATAAAAAATATATATATTTCCTTGAATGGGGACCGAACCCACTACCAGTGCAAAAGTGCAAAGTTACAACGCTGTAGTGCACAACGATGACGATGTGCTTACAAAGGAATTATTTTATTTATTACACTTATCAGTTAATTTATCTTTCAATTTTAAGTTTTATTACGTTTCGAATGCAATCCAATGCGCAAAAAAACGTCACAAACAAACGGAACTTGTATAAACAGCTAATTTAACGCTTGGAGTTCCAAATGTACATTTTAGTTAGCATAGATAGTGAAATTATATGATTTTTGAATAAATATATGCAGAAAGTATCTAGAAAAAATCATCTGAAACATATTGTGAGGAATTTATAGGCATGAATGTGGTTTATACTACTGAATGATCGTACTTTGAGTGGCAGGTGAGAGTCAGGTTCGCTGCTCTCTTAAAAATAATTCAAGTAAAGTATAATTATATTTTGATGTGCTTTTCAAAAACCTTGTTATTTTGAACCCCTTCTTGTTATGTGGGACATGTTATTTTATCATAAACCTGATTTCCTTGACAGGACGATCAGATTATTGAGAAAATAATTTTGAGCGAGTCCCTTTTAGTTAATTTTGAAAGTTGTTGATGATTTGACTAAGTGTTTATATCTTACATAATATTTTGATTGCTTCACAGTTCTATATTATGAGTATTTGTTTAACTTCATTTAGAGTTAAGTTATTACTAGCACATGAATAGATAAAATGAACATTTTTTTTACTTTTCTTTAAGAAAAAAGTAATAGCTTTCACCCATTGTTTCACTCATGAATATTTTCTTTGACAATAACGTAATAATAAAACCTTTTCTGAATATAAAATTCACATTCTCTCTTGAAAGAGACGTCCGTCTGTCACTTAGACATGAAGTGTTCGAGCATACCGGTCCATGAAAATGTAATATGGCGTTATAACAGAGAAACAAATAAGTCTTCATTTTTATTATATTTATTATATTTAAGAGATAACAAGGTACTTCAATTGAATAATTAAGAAGCTCATTGAACAAATTAACTTGAGCATCAATTTTGACTTTATGTAAATGTAGATTTTGATTGTTTTAATGATTGATTGCTTATTATGAATGTGTATAATTTAAAAATATATTATACTGTACAAAATTAGTCTGAATTTTTTTGACGAATTTTATAGTAAGATAAGTAAGATAGCTCACTTTAAAGTAACTTTCTACTTGTTGATTTTTCGCTATTCTCATATATATCAATGCAATCTTATATGTTTCACTCCAGAATAACAATTTAAACTTCGATTTTTGTAACGTAACAAATATTTTGTAAAGCAAGATTAAAAACTAAGAAAGATTAAGAAAGAAAGAGAAATATCAAAAAGAACTAAATATTCTTCAATTAATTGTAAAATTAATGTGTTAAACGTTTAGAAATTGCTCAAGCTGTTCACTTGATTAATAGAGGTTCAAAGCCCAAAGTTGAAGTGTCACAGTGACAGACGACAAGCATGCCAGAATTGCTAGTATTAGTAGGTGTTGACATACACCAATAAATTACGAGACTTAGTGCGAATTTATGCAATTGAAAGGATGTTTCATACTGGGATTTGGAATTTAGTCGACAAAATGTACTAAGTACATGGATCAGTAGGGATATGTATATTTGTATATTTTTTATAGTTTTTATGATTATTAGGTCTTTTAAGGTTAGACAAAATGCAGCATTGTTAATGTCAGAAATACGTACGACTAATCAAATATGGCTGGTACCAACGCTGCGTACAGCAGTGACACGTGGGTGTGTTAAAAGAAGAACGAAAGAAAGATGAAGGTTGTAGAGATGTGATCTGTTCGGAGAATATGCGGAATCAGCTTAGCTGACCGAATCCGCAACAAAGAGATACTTAGAAAGACAGGTATTAGCAAGAATGTTATAGTAAGAATAAAGGAGAATCCTCTCGGGATCGAGAGGATGAGCGATGAAAGAATGGTTACAAAGATATACGATGCAAAGGTGAGTGGCAAGAGAGGTATGGGGAGACATCGGTTGCCCTTGAGAGCACAGTAGCAATGATAATGGAGGAAGGTCAAGTAAAAAGCATGAGGACCCCCCGGAAAGCATGCATGAAGAGGTTAATGACTCTGGACGAGCCGAAAGAGGTATGCTAGGACTGTAACGATTGGCACTCGGTTCTCTCTGTCTACCCCGCTAGGGACCAAGCGTGAAGCTCAGTAAGTAAGTAAGTTATTGAATATAGCGATTCAAATCCTTGTGGTTCTGTTTTGAAAACTGCACGTTGCTTTTATAGTAACATGCGAGTTGTCGCACTCACTTCGATTAATCCTTTAATTTTAGACTTTATTTTCATTTCTGTCTGTCGTAGTTTTCACTGCAAAACTTAAAATCCCATTTTACTCGTTCCAATTCCAGTAATTTCGGAAACGCCGTTCTTGTCTGTCAGTCACTTAGTGAGTAACAGAAGGATTTTATATGTATAAATGAGGATTGACTGGGAAAAAACTCTTTTTACCAAGTGTTTGTTATTTTTGTGACGTGAACATATATGTCAGTTTGTTATCACGAAGTTACTATTGATTATACATTGAAAACCTTCAAAAACGTACGTGATATCTTGTAAAGTAAAAATTTCGAGAAAATAACTAACTTATACAAAATATTTTTTTAAAAAGTTTGAAACGACTAACTGTTAAGTATCATTAAAAAAACGGGCGGAATTAAATTATATATCACTAGTATATTCTTAAAAAAAACGGAATATAACATCTTTTGCAATGAAAATTGGAAACTATAATGAAATCGACATTAATAAGTACATAGAACTACGAAAGGCCGAAAACACGACATATCACTTTCAGCCATTCATCGCTTTAATTATTATATTAATTCTCATGTTAATAGTCATTTTTTTATTCTTTATTTGAAAGAGACCTTAGGTGAAGCGCAATCTATTGCTTTTGTGCATGTGGTTCGTGGAATTTACGAAGGTGTCTTGAGTAAGCCGTATATTATTCCTCTTAAGATGATTACAAATTCTAAGATTTAGTTAATCTCGAATATTACGAGAAATAAATTAATAACTAAGCTATTAATGTTATTAGTATATTAATTTGTGTATGTGTTTATTAATTAAAAAACACGGAGTTGAGTTCTTACACTCAATACGTAAGTGATAATTTTGGGCTGCAAGTGGACTAAGGAATGTCTTGACACTAGATTCTCTTTGTTTGTGATGCCGGTAAAAAAGATGTACGCTATTCTATTTACCAAAAATTCTAGAGCATATTTTTTTTTTTCTAGAATTTAAAATTATAACAGTATAATTGAATTCAAATGTCCATAAGTTATTGTTCAAAATTTAAAAAAAAAGGCTACTGCAATGCATGTTCTGTTTGGTTCGTTAGTGTGTTCGTTCGAACGATCGAATTTCAATAGGTGTGACTATAAAATTTCTAGCTAGCTTTCGTCAAGTGATTGTTAGTTTTATCTTCTAACAGTCAGAATGAATTCATTCAAATATATATGAGTAAAAAAACTTTTAAAAGCGTAACTTGTACAACTAAATTTGTAATACAATAGCTTTTAGGGCACGTCACTTACATCATTCACATTTCTACATAGCATTTATTACACAAAGCTTATTTACCTAAAAAATACGTGAGACAGTGATAATAGCACACTGACAGCCCTGTAAAGGTAAAAACTTATTGTAATAGTCAGGCGACTTTTGTTAGCTTATTTTTCATCTATTATGCAAACAAAACAATTACAAAATTAATATATATTCTTTATTGCACTTAAAAAATACATTAGAAAAGAAAAATACATTTTTTTAGTTTACAAAGGTGGACTTATCTCTGAGAGAGATCTCTTCCAGTCAACCTGTGGAGGTGGATGAGTATGTTATATGCGGGGTCAAAGTACAAAAAAATAAGAAAAAAAAATACCAAATTAATTAATATGCTAGCATAGTAAAATTCATTATTTACTTTTCTAGAAGATAAGACATAATTACAATTAAAAATTACTACCTTCATACTATAATCAAATATGTTCTAAAACCTTGACAGTTATCAGTACTGTCTAAACAAACTATATGATAGGTTAAATTTACTAAACGTGTAAGTAAATATGTTCAAATAGTAAATAAATAGAGAATTTTTGTTAAAGACGTTTGCTTATTCATCTTATTTGCTTCTTAAATATTAGTATACGAGTATCTATTGTAGATTGTATAATATTTACTTTCGTTTTCAACGTTAAAGAAAGGGTTATAATCTTGAAACTTTATGAAGTGTCAAGTAGTTTGAAAATGAGTAGTAAAATTTTAATGATACCACTTATATAATAAAGTTTATTGCCACGACTTTGGTTGCGTTGTATACAATTAAACCTACAATGTCATTTATTTTTGTCATAGGAATGTCAAAAATCTCCCTCTTAGTGCTCCCCTATAATCCTATAACGTCAGTGATCTATGGCATTGTCAATGTATCGAACTCCGGCGGAAGGAGAATGAAGTTCTTGATGCTAGAACAAGGAGAACCTTGCCTATTCTGCAATGTGAGATAAAGAATTAATCAAAACAACAAACAATCTAAAAAGATTGTGCATAACCAAATTAATGAAAATCTATATATATTTTTATGCAGATATGATATATAAGCTATATTACTGTAATATTAGATCTACTTACGTTTAGTAATTGTTGCGACAAAGAGCCACAAATCCTCACCCATCTATCTTTATAAAACTTTTACATTTATAATAATAGTAGTATCCTCTCCACTGAGATTTGAACCCGCAGTCTTCGTACTCTGCTAAAAATATCTCAACTCCAGGAGTGATATTAGTTAACTTAACCTAATTATTTAATATAATATTTGTTATACATGATGTAACTATGTAGCAGATCGTTGACATTTACTGATAAAGCTATCAACGGCAATGAGCTGTGCCAAGTTTAATGGATTTGTACTGACAAAGGCCAAACAAAAATGATGTTGTGTCCAAACGAAATATACACTAATTTATTGCTCATATATCATGATATTTGCAACATTAGACAAATCATTTTTATTTACTTTCATTTAAGAATGATTACTGTATTTTTTGTAAACAATTCTTAGTTTATTGAACAATTGTAGCAAATGTATGAATTTGTTTTCTTTCTTTATTATATTATGTATCACATATAATTCACAGTAGTATAATGTGGAGACAGTTACAGGGTAGACCTAGGGTTTGGTCCTATTCATTGTCATTATCGATATATTATTTTACTTACAATTGGTACTTACCAAGTAACCCAACCCTTATTTTATGTGATAAACTGGAAGTAACAGCATATAATGGAGTAATAGTAAACCATCAGGTGATGATACAATTACTAAAAAATACAAAATGTTTATAAATGAGACCGGAATTGTCGGTTCGATCTCCAATCGCAGGAGTATATATTAAATTATTTTCATTTTTCCGTCTGGTAAGACAAAGCGCGGCCATCACTACACCTGAGTTCCGTCACTCATCATGCATTTTATTCGATTTCAGATGAAAAGTGGAGAAAGTACTGCCATGACACTAGGTTCTCACTGCCACACCATGTTTTTGTAAAATTTTATTATTCTATATCTAGTATTATGAGGTCAAGTGTATAAAAGCAACTATTTAGAAATTCTGATAAAGTTTTATTAATTTTAAAATGTTTTATAACCTCGGACCATAAACGAGACACAACAAGCAATTATATTTATCTTATTGAGACCATGCAAGAAATTTTGTGATTTACTCATCTTATCAAGTTTGACAATAACAATAAATGACGGAAAAATTTTGTTGTATTAAATTTTTGTTAGTAAACACAAATATGTATCACTAAGGTTATGTTTTCACAATGATTAATTAATAATAATTAATTGGCTGATTTAATTGACGCTGATTTAAGCTCCAATAGCTTCATATCTGTCATTTTTTATGACTTCTAGGATACTAGCCACACCTGTTATTGTACCTACTTTTCGTCCATAGCTTGAAAATATAAAGTATATAAATTTCAATTTTGCAGAAAAAAAATATTTTTGCTTTTATAAGCTGGGTGTTACTAGTTTAGTTATTTCTAAACTTCACGCTGTAACTCTCCATTCTCTTTCAACAATTCCGTTCCCCTCTCTCCGCCAAATTGAGACAATGCGTGTTGAGTGGCGGAACTCAACGCCGCGCTTTGCCTTGTTACCAAACCCAAGAAATGAAAATACTAAATTTTACATTTCCTGGAGGGAATCGAACCCACAACCTGTCGCGTGTTTACAGTCGCAAGTGCCTTCTGCGCCACGATGACAGGCGCTGCGTTTAGTTATTTCATTTTTCTATTTATGTACTTCCAGGGCACTAACCCGACATGACAAAATGAGATTTACAGCTTTTTGTGTAATGTCTTATCTTTGGGTATCCCCTGCTTGACAGCACAATCGCTTTTGTCTTTTTTGCAATGTATACGACACTCCCCATATAAACATGGATGCTCGAGCTGCTGGTAGTAAACAGGTAAATAATTTATTTTGTTAATTTATCATTTTTTTATGCATTATTTAAAAAAAAAAAAAAATGTTAAGCATTCTGCACTCCTTCACTATATAAACCATATGTGCCACTTTCGCAAATGTGTCCAAAGATTTTGCTTCACGTATTTATATATAGATGTCATTGGATTCACACCAGAATTATACGAATTGAACATATATATATATATATATATATTATGGACAGATATAAGAGTATATGAAAGAAAGCATATATATAAGAAGTGGTGTTACTACATATATATATAATAAAAGTATTCATAATATGCTTTTAAATACAAAAATTTTTTTCACTCAGAACATATTTCACGTTTTCAACGATTATAAAGTTTCCCAAGACAAAACTCGACATTAAAGATTTGGCCATTTCTGTTTAAAGCTTTTTTTTGTACCTGTAATAACGGAATAAATATTGGTTATCGCTGCGGAATGCTGAACAATGTTTTATTGCACCGTGATGATTACCGGTCGTTCTTAGGTTTTGAAAGTTACTTCAGTCTTTGAGAAAGAAAGCATAATCATGCTCAGCTGCATTTGATACACTTCGAAGATGGCCAAGTGTAATGGTGCTTTGGCTGGATATTTAAAAGTTAAAATTATCTCTTTATTACATTAATGTGAGATATTTTTATATCTCGGTATAAAAAAATGGGTAAATATAAGGCTTATGGAGTGATTTAGTTTGAATGCAAGTTTTCCTCGACCTGTTTTTTCAGTTTCTCAAGTACACACACAAGGATTACCTCTTAAATATTATTATTCTTTCTTTTAGGAAAAACCATGGCTTTTCGTGATTTGGGGAATGTAAATTTGATAGTTAAAGTTTAAATACGCCTGCCGGCAGAGGCAATGGGCGTGACTGTAACGCGATGAAGCCAGTGGGGTTCATCCTCCCACTCCAGGAAATGTTGTTCTTTCATTTCCTGGGTTTGCAACAAGCAAGGCAAAGTGTGACAGCAAGTTGAGTTCCGGGCCACCAGCACGCAATGTCTCACCCGCGGGAAAGTGGGAACAGGATTGTTGTAAAGAGAACGGAGCGCATTTAACACTAGGTTCAGGTTCCTCTGCTTTCTTACCCCTGCTATATATGCGGACACAGCATGAAGTTAAAAAAAAAAAGCTTAAATGGAGAAGAATGGAAGGGAGAGCACCCAATATTTCTTAATAATAATGTATTAAAATGTATTAAATTGCAAAATAACTATTACACATGATGTTTGACATATAACTTTTGATTTTTTAAGTCGCACCAAAGTGACAAAACTTAAGTCAAAGATTACCAATTTAAATATTCCAGTATTTTCAAATATTGGTATGAATATAATAAAAATCACTCAATATAGAAATTATGCTTAAACAGCCAGGATAGCCTCATGTGACGTAGCGACTGGCCATTGCCATCAGACCCATCCTGCAAGCGTGATTTATAATAACTCAATCAACAAGATTCTTTACTGTTTTTGTAGTAGTAAAATCTTGTAGTCTCATCCATTATGTCATTTATCATTGTTATGAAATTATTCGTTTAATATAAACAATACACTATTTGTTATAGGTAATTGATTTTGTATTCTTTTGATTTATCTTTATTATTTTTGGATAAATATAAATAAAAAAACAGCTTTTCATACTTTTGAGCATGTAAGTACGAGAGTACTCCTTTAATCCCGGGTGGGGAACAGGAGTGTCTTAACAATTAGCCCTCCTCTCCTGGGCTTCACCCTCCTATATGCGGGAAGATACAGGGATACAGCAAGTGTGTCGCTTATGTATATATGTATGTATGTTCAGACTTTTTTTCGCAGCCGGGATGTAGGCGAAAGAGAACATAACATAAAAATGTTAAGAAACTCCTGAAACATCATCGTGACATTTGCATGTACGGTAATGAACCAAACACCGCGCATTTCGAGCAGAATAAAGATAGTTATGATATAAGTATAATTTATATCATACAGAGATAAATCCTACTAGGGATGTATATATTAACCCTGGGTACCAGTATTGAATTTGCAAGATGTCACAATGATCTTCACTCCCAAATCTACGCTGTAAGTTTTTAGGAGAAAGTGATTAGCAATACGTAACCGAACGAAGTACGTTTTTTTTTTTTTTTTTTTTTTTTTTTTTTTTTTTTTTTTTTTTTTTTCGTAGTTGTTGTTCTTACGTAATACTATAAACACCAATATATTCTATGATTAATATTGAAACGATATACTTGAAAAAATATTATTTGAGACAGTAAAATGTATCTATGTGTAATGCCTGTCGTGGCGCAGATACATGAGCGTGCGACTATAAACGCGACAGGTTGTGGGTTTTTATCCCCACTCCAGGAAAATATTAAATAATATTTAGTATTTTCATTTCCTCGCTCTGGTAAGAAGGCAAAACGCGGCGTTGAGTTCCACCACTCAGCATGAAATGCCTCAATTCAGCGGAAAACTGCGTACGGAGTGTCTTAACAATAGGTTCTCTGGTTGCCTCGGCCTAGCCTGCTATGTGCGGAATACAGTGAAGATAAAATGTACCAAAAATATGCGAATAATAAGTATAATAATAATATTTGATTTTCACTTCGTGTAAAGAGAAATAAAGTTTAATTGTACCCTAAAACAATAATTGCTATTATGTAAAATGGTTGTTAAAAGACATACTCGTATATGCTAATGGACCCTTTTAAAAATAATTACATTGTAACAAGCAAAAAAAAATATGCAGAGGCTAATGACATATAAATTACTGCAGTCTTATCATTCACATATTTGAACAAGAATTAAAGAAAAATTGTATTTGTTCAACAAAAAATTTTGTTTGATTTGAATTGACAACTTCTGTGGTCTTTAATTTTTTACTTCAATGGTTGTGTATCAAACATACCCGTACATCTTATTTAGGAGTTTTATAAGTTCTCTTTAATAATTATTATTAAGATTTTACCAAAAAAAACAAGTAAAATGCTCTAAAAAGCATAATTATCACGAATAATTCAAAAAGTACCCATCAGGTCGTATCAGAATTTAAATGGAAAAAATAAAAAAAGTAATTGTATACTTTACAATTTTTATTTAAGAACATTTAAGGCCTCAATAAATTAACAAACCACAAAAAAACATTAAACTAAATGGACATATGGTTGCTATTATCATAAAGCACGATACGAAGTATTATTAACCTTAATTACAATTAGGTCAGGTCAAAAAATGTTACAAATTTTTAACTCAAATGACGTTTGCTTGATATATTTTATATATGTTGTCAATATTTTATTTTATATTATCATATAAATAACATTGAAGATATATTTTTTTATTTAAAAAATAACAATTGTCTCATGTTTTTTTACATTAATAAATTGGGACCTAGTAATATAAAGTGGCTGACTACCCATAGAATGGACAGACATGATAGAGTCCTGGACTGGTTGTTACAGTAATGAGTGTATACGTATTGCTGAGGATAGGGACAAATGGAAAAAATTTCGCAATCTCGCTTTTAAATGAACAATACAGGTCATGACCACGACCACTTCGACAGGAGTGTACGACAAAGAAAAAGAAGAATATAAAGTGTTTGATACGGGTTTTCAAATTATGGATTTTAGAATACTAAAATATACACGATGAATCCTGTTAAGTAGTGTCATTTAAAATACTTTTTTTCTTTATTTCCTTTTCCCGGAAGAAAGCTTAGAAATTCTGAGTAAATTTCATTTTCACCACGTCTTGGACTACGACAAACTTAAAAGACATGTTTTTAAAAGATTACAGTCACACACACATACAGTGTATGTATGTGGTTCTACGGTTACTTTTTGAATAAGACTACTTCACTGGTTTTCGTGAGTATACAAAATCGATGGGTGAAACACTTTCAAGGCGTTAGTAGAAAGAATTTGAAGTCTTGAATAGTGGAATATCTGACAGGAGTTTCTAGTATCTATATTGAAGACCTATGAATTGTGAGTTACCAGTTGTCGAGTATTTTTTCTTGGTTGAAATCAATATTTTGTTAGAAATTTGTACTTAAAAAAATAATGTATTCCTTTTTTATTGGGTCATTGAAGAGCAATTCAAGTTGAGTTATATAACAGCGGAAGGAGAGAATCTAAGTTTGCAGTATTTTTTTTAATGAGAAGGATAAGGTAATCGAGAGTTCGGGTCACCAGATGATACCAAACTGACCGCTTAAGACCCATGTAACACCAGAGAAGCTACAGGTGCATTATCGGCCTTTTTTCGCGAATATTATTAACATGTTACATATGGGAAATGCATACAGAAATATGAAACAAGCAGTTTAAAAGTTTAAATATTACGAGATGCATTGCATTATATCCATTTCATCGTAATAATTTATTTTAATAGATTGACGCAAGATATATCTGGTTTCCGTGTAATAAAGAGCTACTTGACTTTTACACTATGAGTTCGAACAATATGCTCAAATCAATAACGAATTGCTATTTATAGAAAATTAAAAATGGCCAAGATTTTAATTATATTGTTAATAAAATGAAAATATTATTTTTAATCTTTTTTCATAATATCTTTAACGCGGTCTATCCACCTAAAAAGTTTTCGTGTAGGGTGAACGGGTGGCAGAATTCGACACCAGTCAGTACTCACACACTCACATACATAGCTTCACGCTGTATACCGCATATAGTAGGGTAGGCAGGGGGTGTTAAGACACTCCGTTCCCCACTTTTTGCCGAATTGAGGCATAAATATATGCATATTCAAATCCAGTCCAGAAACCATAAAAAAAATTATTTACTCTGCAAAATTAGTAGTAGTTTTTCCAATTTGGTTAGGTAGAGAGAGAGGAGCCCGGACAATGGAGATGAATGTTAATGCGCATTTTAAAAGGAGCCCCTTAAACCTACGCTTGGGTCGTAATTCCCAGGCACTCTTCTCTCTGCAACGCGATGAGTCCAGCTCCCGTACGATGAATCCATGGATTGCTCAGAAAGAGTTTCTTCTCTTAACTTAAATAGCAATTTAACATATAAAACCCTTAAAAGCAAATATTTATAAGGAAGTACATTTTTAAAATCTTCTTTAAACTAAATAACATTTATATCATAGTCATATTAAAAAGATTAACTTCAAACATATGAGTACAAAGTCTTGTTATACAATAGAACTAATAAACATCTGGTTACAGTTAGATAGTAGTAGTGATGCTTATCTCTATGTTATATACAGGTTACGTATAACGTAGGAAAGCACGATGAATCTTTGTGATATATTTTAGTATATATATTAAACACTAGATATTTATTAATAATAAAATAGTTAAGAAACCTTTGGATGATCTACATGTTAAATAATGTTTAATATTTTTAATTCATTGCTCTGGTAACAAGGTAAAACGCGGCGTTGAGTTCCGCCACCCAGCATGTAATATGCCTCAATTCGGCGGAAAGTGGGAAACGTAAATGTTAAAAGAGAATAGAGTGTCTTAACACTAGGTTCTCAGGTTCCCTCTGCCTACCCTATGTATTGCTATTGGGATAGAGCGTGAAGCTAAAACAGGAATATTAGTTATATATAGTTACATATACTCAATAATTATAATTACGTTTGTATTTAAAATAGTACATAACACTTTATATGCATAAAAAAACACGCCGTGATAAGTCTTATCATAACACAAACAAATGTAAAGTAAAGAAGGTGTTTTGTTTGAATCACATCATGAGTAAATAATCTGATGATAAGTGGGGAATCCGTTGTTTATGTACTGTTGCTTGGGTACTTGGTTAGCGTGATTGAACTCGAGTTCTCTTTGATAATATATCTAAGCACTTTATTCATTTATAATACGTATGTTACTGATTGTAATTTGAAAATAATAAGTTATTGAGTTACTTATTTACATGCTATGATTTATTCGACTTAGAGTCTCATGAATCAAGGCTGGGGTGTACTCTTGGCCTTGGCTAGCTGTGGTCGACGAGAAGAACCATGAAGTTTTAGTGGGTATACGTACGGCTTTTAATCTGCTGCTCCGGTGTCTCACATAACCCGTCCGAGGGGTATCCCCTCGCAGATTCGGACGGGTTATGTGGGATGGATTTCCTCGTGTATAAAAAAAGAGTCAAATGTGCCCTAGCTGGGGCAAAGAGCGTTCACAGTGCTTCCCCAACCGACCGGGCTCTTTCCGGTTCTTGAGCTACGCGCTTCAACTCATTCCAAGCCTTCCCTATTACCTTCCTATTAGCTTCTGCAATGATAGTTCGCCATAAAGTTTGCTTAGCGTGACCACGTTTCCGTTTTCCTTGAGCATTTCAGTCTAGGGACTACCTCGGAATGTGATCAACATCCCTTCGGAATAATAATCTTAAGAAGGGCTAGCCAAAAATCAATTGAGATAAGGGGCCTAACCTAATTAGGATAAAATATTGAAACCGTAGCATTTTTTGATTATTTTTTTATTGAAAATAAATCAGAAAGACATCATTAAGTTAATTTAATATATTTTTCTTTTACATTTAACTAATCTGAATTTTAAATGATTCGTTGCCAGAATTCCAAAGCCTTATAATTCCCTGTCACATGAAAGAGAATGACGCCAACGGCAACCGAAGTCAAAATGAATTGAATACGTAAGGTGCACGTCAAACACTCCTTTAAGCTTTATGAAAAATTTAAATCCGAAAAGTTTTAATGAAATCGGACGAAGAAAAATAAAAGTTTATTTCTTTTATAACCTGCTCTTACTTTTTTTACGGTTATGAATATAATATGTTCTACGAATAAATTTTAGTGTTTATATAAATTTTGAATATTTTTTTTCAATCATATCAATTCACAATATTGTTTATTCAAATTGAAAACATTTTGGAATATATACTAACAATATTAAACTTTATTATAGCTGACCATAATAAAAACAATATTATATCCTACAACAGCCAATACTAACCTAGTTTCATCAGCATGTATGATGTAACACTTCAAGAAAACTTCCATTGCTATGATGAAAAAAGCGTAATATAATTTTTACATTTCACCATTTGTAAATTCTTTGCAGCTAATAGGATCGCCAGAAAGAGTTAAGATATTCTATTCTTAAATTCCCGCTCGAAATGGAAGTATTCCTTGTTGAATGACGAAACTGAATGTCGCACTGTGCTAGCAGAGCGAAAAAAAATATAACGAATTATTCATATTTGTGGAGATCGAACCCACAGCTAATTTATATTTTCCCTCGGCACCTCAGATTGAGATAGCCTTAGATTGTGAGAAAGTGCTAAACATGAGAACAAAAATAAATATTTTTCTAATATATCATTATATTTTATGTATCAATTCTATAAAAATATCTGAGCCATAGAGATTGTAAAACCTCATTTATCATAGACACCTGTCCTATATTAACCGGTAATTATGTGGTTTGATCTAACCATTCCATGATAAGAGCGGAGAAAACTTATAGTAACCGATTTCGTATTTACTTAGCAAAAATTTCCAGAACTTTCCACCACTTACTACACACGTTCATAGTAAACAAACATATATGTGTAAACGATAATATTATGCTTTTATGTGGAAATGATATAATATAATTCAATATTTTGTTCACGCAATAGTGCTGTGTGTTATTTATTTACACTACTTACATAAGAATGTACTGTATTCTATTCATGCTCGTTCAACCTACAATGAATGCTATTTACTAGATTGATGAAAGCATGACACATACTGTACTGTATATGTATGTATCGATGCTATTGTGAGGTAATCTAGAAGGGCAATGCATGGCGAAGGCATGGTTGTAGGTTCTTATCAAATACAGCAATTTAATTGTAGCCTATTATATTTGTATGTTGGTATTACAGTTTTTTTTAACTTCACGCTGTAACCCGCATATAGCAGGGTAGGCAGAGGGAACCAGGGAACCTAGTGTTAAGACACTCCATTCTCTTTCAACAATTCCGTTCCCCACGTTCCGCCGAATTGAGTTATTACATATTACAGATTCCTATATTTTATATTCTGTAAAAGTGTCTTAATTACGTCCGAATAAAGCAAAATATTAATATTAATGATTATAAATATTATTATTTGAGATATAAATCCTATTTTCTATTTATTTCCAATACGTCCGGTATGTCCCATATGGGATATGTTTACATGCAAAAATCATTTAGTTCTGGGTAAATAAGCTATGTTGTTGGATTCTACTACACTTCTTTTAATTAGTAGTACATATTTATTGAAGTAGATCAAAGCATGTTTTAAATGTAAGAAATTATATATCACCGTTGGAGATCCTTATTAAATAAAAAAATGGTTGGAAACTGCAGAACGGATTGATTTCTCATAAGGGTCTTTTTGCTTCATCTAGAAGGAATTAATTTACTAATATACTTTAAATTATGTTATGGTATATATCGAACAATTCCGGATACAAAAACAGAATTATTATATACGCTAAGGGTAGAAATATTAGTAGTAATAAAATATGTATCCTTATCAGTAAGTGGAAAAATATGCATACTATTGTAAACATATAATCGGAATAGTTCAGTGAAATCGAGTACATACTATAATAACATAATGTTATCACCCGGCATTTCAGATACGAATTGAAATACATGAAAAGAATATTTGTCTGGTAAACAAGCCTATTACGAGTACATATGTATACCTCGTGTATGTGAAAACATCATTTTAGGTTACAGTTTTGTCAGATCAGACAAAAGTGTGTCACTTTTTTAAATATGTATTAAATATTTAATTTTGGCTGGTGTTTATATAACCGATTTTCTAATTTTAAAGCCTAAAACCTGACTTTTCTTGTTTTCGCAGGAAATAATTTTTCTCTTAGTACTCCTCTAAGGTCCTCAAGGTGGCTCACTTACCCCATCTCGGCTTTCTACGGCCAGTACTTTCGACTGCATATTGTCTGTCAGTCACTAAGTAACGCAAGCGTTTTATTATAGACAAGAAGAAAATTATTTAAATATTAGGTAAAATTATTTGGGTAATCGTCGTTAGTGATAACTACCTTAATATTTATTTTTATGGAAGTAGATAAAAATTAAGTAGTTTATGTCAACTGTCACAGTAATGTCTGTCATAGTTATCATTTTATTGTATTATTCCTGCGTCTTGTTGGTATGGACCTACTAATATACTCGTATAGGTGATAGAACTCAATGTCCGCAAGTTCATCAACATATTTATAAGTTATTGATTGAGAGACAACGCACATTGTGACTACTTGGCGTAGAAATTTTACATTTAGGTTCCTTAGGAAGTAAAGGGGAGTACTATGAAAGAATTTCTCGAAATTTCTGCGGGAACATAAAGATGACACAAATGGAGTTGCAGACAAGAATTCGTACTATATTCGTATTTAAGACTTAATAAGCTCTTTATTTGAGGTACAACTGTTGTAAATGGCAGAGATTACTGATTACTAATATTCCCATGGCGTCACTGTTGTATTTTTCCTATTTGATTTACATAAGCATATATGATAATTTTAATTGAAATTTTCTATAATATTAATTAAAACTACTTTATTTATGTAATTTATTAACAAACGCAAAAACTTTCTTACAAATTTTTCCTCTATATATTTTATTTCCGCTCCAATTATATCAAGTTTAGTTTAGATTTAAAGAGCTGTTGATTCTCATGCAGCAATTATATGACGCTTACAATTGTTTATTTTCTTGTCTAATCTATTTGCTAATTGAGGCACGCGCTTGCATAGTGCAAAGTTTACACTCACACAGTCATGCCACTTATTCACTGATAAAATACGTCACATCGACGCGTGTTACATCCATATATAAAGAGACTCGCATTGCTACACTCCATACTGTGAAACAATTCTGGTACAGTAAAGTTCTCTAACGGCTACATCAGAATTCAATTTGATTGAGTTTTTGTTGTTACGCTTGAAATAAGGCTTGGAAATATTTGAACATTCGTTCAAATTTTAAACTTCAATTGAAATTTGTGTTAAATTTTGAAAAAAATGGACAAAAGGCAAATCATCGGAAGCGCTACTCGCTACATCGCCGGGCGCCATGCAGTCCAGACGGTGTACTGGCGGCGTGCGGGCGACGACGCTAAAGGCCTAGTGAAAACCAGTAAGATGACCTTCTTTGGCAAAAACGACGGTCCCAACAAAGTGGATACTGCAGAAATGTTCGCCAGAGTACGGGAAAGATACGCGTAAATATTAACGCAATATCCGAAATGATCGTATATAATATGTCTGTGATAGCTATATTTATTTATAGTCTAATTTTAGTTAGGTAATTTGTATTGTCTCCATGTTTTGATACGACCGGTGGTTATGACTAAGCGTGTGCTGGAAAAATGATGTACGTCTAGAAGAGTGTAGAAGATATCGTATTTATTATAATGCTTACTATTTTGAGTATTATTATAATGTTTTATATGTTTATGTTGTACTCATTGTAAGATATTTGTGACAAATCCTGTTATGTACAAATAAAAGTAATACTATATATACCTACTTTCATTTAGTTCTCTATACACTTTTTTTATTATATCTTTTTACCATTTATAACTAGAAATATATGTTAAAAATGAAAGAAAATATAATATATTTTTTTTTATTGATAACGGACGGCAAACGAGCAGAAGGACCACCTGATGGTAAGTGGTTACCTTCGCCCATAGACATCTACAACACCAGAGATGTTGTAGATGCGTTGCCAACCTAGAGGATACTGATGGAAGGGGGGACAATGTAGTAGTCCACTATCAGAACCACCACATTTTGGGGAAAGGATGGGTGGGAAAGGCGAAAATCTGGCTTACATGCCATCGAACCGGAACACATCATTAGATATTTGGCGGTTCGTCTTTGACATGATAGTGGTCGCGAGCCAGTCGGAGGACGAACCTCCTACCACCTAAAAATGACCTAATGTTTACATATTTATTATTCTATATATGTTTGTATGGTTGACCATAGATGTATCATTTATAAAATTTCAATATGCCACCCTAGTAATAGTTTTGATTATTATGTCGATAATTTAATATTATACTTTGTTATTTATCTTATGCTATATGAGAAAAAAATATATTATCATTATCATTTAAAATATACGACCAATACTTAAAATAGGTCAATTAAAATGTATTAATATTCTCTAGTGATAAGCCGCTGCTCCACTTTGAGAACTAAACAGGCGGTAGCTTAAAATGTAGAATCCTCGAATCTTTTCTTACTAATCTGGGAAATGAAGAAATTTAAAAATAAAGACTTCGATCATAAGTAATTCGATAGTAGTAATTCATCGTTGAGCAGGGAGAGCTATCAGAGAGATCCACAAGTGACAAGTAGCCTATAGTATAGTGTATAGTGCGTATATGTATTCATTTGAAGTTTCACTTTCAATTGTTTTCATAAACAATCATATCTGTCAAAACTTTTTCTTAAATATAGTATTTGTAATAGAAAGTATTTCATGTCTTTTTTAATTCTACACAGAATATCTGTATAGAGTTTTATGATAATCAGCCGAGTAGTTTTGACGTGAAAGCTGTAATATTAATTAGAATTATAATATTATATCAGTAGGGTTCACCCGGCAAACTTCGAACCGCCTCAGAACTAAATGATGTGTCAAAAAATTAAAATTATATACAAATAACTCAAAAAATATTTGTCAGATCTTAACCAAATTTAAATAGGACTACATCAGAAGCACTAGCTATCATATAAAAAAGTATCATGAAAATTAATTCACCTAGTAAAATCTAAAGCTGTACAGACATTAAAAAAATACATTTGAGAATCTCCTCCTTTTTAGAAAACGACTAAAAACCGTAAATACATATAGTTATTAGTATAAATTTCAACGAACTGAATAACATTATACGAAAATTTCAGAATACGATTTACATAATTTACATCCGACGTTCAAGATACTGAGAAGAAATATTTGAATAGATATTCGGTGATGAGATTTCCAGCCAACGGTAACTGGGACAATCTTTCTCAAATATTGTATAGTGAGTCGCAAGTTGGCGGTCTTGTTATTTGTTTAGCAAACAATAGCTGTACAAGTAAGTTTGTATTTACTGAAACAATAGTCTAGGATAGAGCGTTGATCCTTCACCGTCGTAACAATAACACTAAAGTGAATGCAGTTTTTATTATGAAGCTTTAAGAAAATTTCGTTTTGTAAAGTTGTCTGCAGTATTATTTAAAAGTTTATAGAAGAACAAAACGGTACTTTTATTTTATAAATGTCATAATAAACGATATCGTTTTGAGTGTATTCAATACAAATATTAGTAATAATGAAATATTAGTTCACATATACTAATTTAGATAGACGTAAAAATGGAGGAAGATTTTTGTCTTTGTTGTTTCTAGTCATCCACGGCCGTGGTAGTAAAACGGGACGTTTTACTATAAACGCGGTGGTCGCGGGTTATATCCCTCGGGGGCATGATTATATTTATGTTATATTTTTTTTTAAAAGGCGAGTCAAAACAAAGCAAAGGAGGACATAGTGTCTTAACACTAACTTCACTCTGTCTACCCTGTTATGCGAAGTAAAGAGTGAATCTGTTTACTGTCGTGATGTATAGTTGGCAACAAGCAAGGGAATGGTAAATGAGTAATAACTCTATGAAATACCGATTATATGAATACGGTTAGTGTTTTTTGGGTTGCGACAACTGTTTGGAATACTGCTTGAACACAAATACGAGTACATATTAAAATATTTTCATATAGCGCAAAAAAAAGTCATATACTAAAACTAGAATTGTTCCCTTTATACCGCATAGCACAGTAATCAGAGTGAACCTAATGTCAAGAGTGTTCCGTTCAAGAGTGGGGTCCGTTCGGTGCTTTTCTCCCGAATTTGGGACATTGCGTGTTAAGAGTTTCAACGCCGCATTTTGTCTTACCAGAGAGGAAAAATAAATACAATTCAAATATAACTAATAATATAACTTACATCCGAAACGAATCTGAGGGAATCGAACCTCAACCAATCGCGTTTGCTGTCAGTGTGAATTAATGTATTAAAAAACATTAATTCAAATACAGGCGAAAAGTGGGGAACGGAGCATACTGATACAAGATTCTCTCTAACTACCCTGATCATTGCTATCAATGGCGCTGAAATTGTGAAGCTAAAATTAAATGATAAAATAAATATTATGTACAATACCATGTGTTTCACGTATACATTTTACTTTTTTAAAGTAAATTATCTACTACTGGTATAAATTAATTTCTCAGAGTTTTGCTGACTCGGTTGACGATTGGCACGTTGCCCAATAGAACATTTAATTCTATTTAGTTTAGTTAAGTGTTGTTTAAACCACGTCTATATATTTCGTAATTATTTACAAATAATGAGTAATGTATCTAGAAAGATAATAATAAAGAACTTCAATATTGTAAGCCATGGAGTACAAATCTATAAATAGAATAGATTCCCACTTGATTTTATTACTTTAAATGAACATCAATAAAAGGGTTTTTTCATACTTGATAAGAAATATAAAACAATAACTTATAATCATAGTATAAGTACTAATTCTTGCCTATATAATAATTAAAATGAAGAGTTGAATAAATCTATATGAAGAGGGAAAGTTGAGAAAGGTTTTTCCGCCGTCTTATCTTAAGATGTTCGATATGCTAATAACATTATACAAGCCATCGTGGCGCAGTAGGACAGCGTTTGACTGTAAAGGCGATTGGTTGTGGGTTGGATTTCCACACCGGGGAATGACTTTTTTTTAACTTCTCGCTGTATCACGCATATAGCAGGGTAGGCAGAGGTAGAGGTGTAGGCAGAAAGGGACCCAGGATCATTTCCTGGATACTAAACTTTAACTTTATTTCCTGGAGTAGGAATCGAACCCACAAGCTGATTATATATAATTTATTTCTCAGCGTTGGCAAGACGAATTATGGCGTTGAGTTACGCCACATAACACGCAATGTCTCAAATTCGGGCGGAAAACGGCTAACGGAGTGTCTTAACACTAGGTTCACTCTGACTATGTGAGATTAAGCGTGAAGCTGCTGTTTTTTACTATAGAAGACCTACATATACTTTCTTTAGAACTTATTTTACTGTCACCACATGATTGATTGAGCTGTACGACGCTTATCCTAGATGAAAATGTAAAGAACATTTCTAAGTCTGTGATGCCTATGCTCGCCGTTGCTACGCAATTAGGACATATCTGTCATCCACATACTATTCAACCTAATGTTAATATTAATAATGTAGATATTTTACGCTATACATTAAATGCGGTATTGGGTTCCGCCGAATTTGTGGTAATATTTGTAATTGGAAATTTAGCGTAGACTGAAGTATCATTGAGATAAATTATATTTTAATTATTATACATGTATAGGTTTTGACTTCCGAATTGTATCTTTTACGTATATTTAAAGCTGTAAATATTTAATTAATTGCCAATTGTTACGGATTGACATCCGTAACAGTACGATAAAATTATCTATATATTAATACGGCAAGCAAGAATTTTGGACCCCCTTTTTACGAAAATTACGCGGACGGAGGAACATGAAACTTGGCACACTTACATTTTATATAGCGAAGGAGTGCAAAATGATATCTTTTTAAATACACAAAAAATATATAAAATTACCTAACCTACCTAAACCCTACAATTAAAATTCTGTCACGAAATTTGCTACACACATATTTCGAAAAAACTTACAGTAACAGCAATAACGACATAATTGATTAATACGAAAGCCAATATTATGAGCCTAATAAATAATGTGTGTTGGAATTTCAGACATATAATGTTTCATTTCGTTTTAATATCCCCAGAAATGCCATGTTTAATAATATCAGGAAAACACCTTACTTTACGAGTATGATTTATGCATCGAAATTCCATTATTTTACCAAAATATATGGTGAAGGATACGTGGAAAAATATTATTAATTGCCTGCGTAAATCTTTATGTGTAACCTTGACGTTGAAAAGAAATTAAAAGTTACGTTTTAAAATACGGGCTGCTTTTTTATATCTATATATAAAGACGTGAAGCAACAGCTTTGGATACCTTTTTAAGAAAACTACGCGGAAGGAGGAGCATGAAACTTGAGACACTTATATTTCATGTAGAGAAGAAGTGCAGAATGCTAATATTTTTTTAAAATAATGCATAAAAAGTATATTAAATTTATAAAATAAATGTTACACACACTACCATGGCTTGACACTCATGTTAATACAAAGTGATATATGCATTACTAAAGACAACGTGTTGTTAACGCGTCAACAAAGATACTTATTGTAATACTAAAAATTACACACAATACATATTACACGTATAAAACATATGTAAAGTTTCATCTAAATTCGTTCAGTAGTTTTTACGTGAAAGAGTAATAAACATCAATCCAATCATCCTCACAAAACTCAAAATGACCTTTAATTTTTTACCGACTTCAAACAAAAGGAGGAGATTCTCAATTTGACTGTATTTTTTGACGTATACATAACTTTTTACTGGGTGAACCAATTTTGATGCTAATTTTTATAATAGCAAGTGCTTCTGATGTGGTCTGATTTCAGTTCTGTCCCTGTCTGTTTTCCCAGAAAACGTCCGAGAACTTTCCATTTTACAATTTAAAAAAATTGTAAAAAGACGTTTGTGTGTTAAAGGTTATTACCTAATTAGTGATTTTATAAATGATAACACACCTTGGGAATGAAATGCTCGCTCCAGTCTGTTTCAAAGGTATCATTGCCAATAATAAAGAATTGTAATAAACCATTGTCGAATATATAAAAAAAAAAAAAAAGAAAAAAAATAGTCCCGCTGAGTTTCGTGCGCCGGTTCTTCTCAGGTCTGAGGCATTAAATTGAGTGAACCGGTGGTAAATTATTTGACGTTCAAAAAATGAAGCTTGTAACTTCTTATTTTGAATAAAATTATTTGACTTTGACTTTGACTTTGACTTTTCAGTGACGACTGATAATTACAAAAACTATTTTCTGATGATGAAAA
>JAKGSA010001035.1:74005-122706 GCA_033558755.1 Philaethria dido | reverse complement strand
GGGCACAGATTGTATTTTCATGGCGCCCCATCGCCTTCTTTAACTCTATCATTCTCTCATTTGTGTCGGTTTGTTTATTTATGCTCATATTGTTCCCACGAGAACCTAGGGAAATACACAGTCCGCTCCGGCAGAGCCCCGGTTGCCAGAGTAAGGCCACTAATTACGCCTGAGGTGGGACCTGGTCCCTCAGGGAAGCGCTTGAGACGACAATACCCGGTCGCCTTACAGTCCTGGGCACGCTAGACCACTGACATCGGGTTGTGTTTGTTCCGCGGGGGCTATTTTATTTCACCCCTACCCTGTTTCGCATATTGCGATTCCCGGGCTTTCCCCTATTCGCAAGGGGACGCGCCACGTAGCAGTACACCTCTGCCCGTGGGTGTGTGTGTGTGTGAGTGTGTGTGGGTGTGTATGTGAGTGTAGAAATGTGTGTGAGTGTGTATGTTTATTTTATGTTGTGTTTTATTACTAGAATTAACAACTATAGTATAAATTAGGTGACCAAGAGGTCTTCCGCTTGATCGTAATTTATGAAATAATTAGAATGGAGAGCAGAATGTATTGTCACTTTGTTTACTCTGAGTACTCTACTCTGCGGGATAAAGCATGAATTTAAAAAATAGAAATATAAATATTAAAATAGTATGGCAAAAGTCATAAAGTGTATGGCAAAATTGTGAGCAACAGTTAGTAGTGTCAAAGAAAATAATTTAAAGTAAAATCTTGAATTGATGTACTATTAACGTTAATAAATAACCTCTAGTGTACTATAGAATTACTTTATTAAATATGATTCAGATGAGTTTGTTTGAAATTGGTTTAACTTGTGCATGTGCGATTTTCAGCTAATTTTATAAAATTGAATTAAGTTGAAATTTTATGATCGAACATCGTTTTAATCAAATCCAGTAACATTAAAACAAAGTCAACATTTGTGACTAAATTATTTTATAGTATCACTATTTTAAACGTTTTACTGGCTAGTCATATTTATTTGCAGTTTTTTTAATAAAATTATCCTTTTTCTTAGCTTCTGGAAGCTACTCTACTGGAAGAGAGATATTTTATTTTGTACTTGGTGATATTTTTATAATTGGTGATTGAGTCGTCAAATATTTATTTTAGTTATTCAATCTTAGCAAAGAGTATAAGATTTTTTTGCGTTCATCATTAAAAATTCCTGGACGTCTTCTAGTATGTATATTGATATGAGGTCACTAATGTAATATCCACTTTTCACTTTACACCCAAATAGTTTATTCATTATATGAAAAAATACTTGAAAATTGGCGAAAACTGTATAGTTAAATATATTTCAACAATAAGGTTTTCACCAATTTTCTTGGACTAATTGGATTTGTAAAAGTTAATTTAACTGGACCGTATTACCATACCGTACTATCTGTTGTTGTAGAATTGCCTATATTTTCTAACTTTGATTAGATTCTAATTAGATTTAGAACTATTTGGCATTTAAACATTATTTTATATGGTTTTAGAGAAAAGGATATCGTGACACAGTGGTGCCTTGTCTATACATGCGTTGGTTGTGAAAAAAAAAGGGTCACGCTGAGTTGCTTGCGCTGGTTCTTCTCATGTCTGAGGCATTAAATTTTGTGAGCTGGTGGTAAATTATTTGACGTTCAAAAATTGAAGCTTGTAACTTCTTACTTTGAATAAAATTATTTGATTTGATTTGTGGACTCGATACTTACTTACTCAGGGGAATTATAATTACATTAACATATGATAGAAGAATTTTGGATCACATTTCAAGAGTGTGAATGTAGCACTGATATGTGTTTCACATTCATTTTTTTATAGAGTGCAATGTGAATTTTACGATAATTGTCTTTATAGTTCTGCTAAAATAAAGCACGGCGTTAAGTTCCGAATTCAACACACAATGACTCAAACTTAAGAAAAGTGGAGAACCGAATATTCTAACACTCTGTTTTTTCTGCCTATCCTGTTATGGATGCGATGGTAGATGCGTATGTCAAAAACTTTTAGATAAGCTTACTTATTCATTATCTACTTATTATTGATGACTTTGAGTAAGCGTTTTCAATCAATTCCCTCATAAAGAATAAAACAAAAACAATTTTCTAACTTTTCGGGTATTTTATTTAACTTTGTCTTACAGATATAGAAAGTGACAATCGAATATTATAAATGTTCCTCCATCTTTTTGTTAAAACTCTATATATTGACGAGATTCAGGTCAAAATTAGGAGTATAAGTGTTTGAATTTAACTAATATAATTTTAAATATAGAAAGTACTCTTAAAAGCTCTTAGGCAGTTAAAATGTTAAATTTAATTACGTATTTCTAACAAGATATTTTTTTGGTAAGGGTTGTATTGTTACTGGATCCCTTTTTGATTTCGTATCTATTATTGTGTAACTTCATCTCTTTTTTATCGATCATTTTTTTTTCAATTCAACGTGACATTAGTAAAGTTATTTGTGTTATGATAAAGGACTGAACTTAAAAATATTTTTAGTTTCTATTAAAATACTAGCTAAAGTACTAGGCAAAGATATTTTTGTTAAATGATTATTAATTATTCCTGTCACAATGAAATTATTGTTTCGCTTTTAAAATAGACTTACCTATTAGTGATCAAGAATTAAATGAAAACAATTATAAATACCTAAATGCAAATATATTATATTTAAGTTATTTCAAATCAGGAAATATTTCACACGGTCCTGTTCTAACAAATTTAGCTTTCGGATTCTTTTTCTTGTTTTCATTAACGCAGTTTAATCTGCATTCGTTTATATACGTTACATTGTCATCAGCACATATAGGGTAATACACTCTTGGACATCCCACACAGTTGGGAGTCGCAGGTATAGCATCCAATGAGGGTATGTCCACAGAATATGGGTTGAAAAATTCCATAAAATTATCACGATTACAACTTGCTATTAGCAGCAAATCTGGTGAGTTAGAAAATGATTTGAATTAGTATTTAAATATATGAGATCATCGTGGCGCAGGGGCACAGCGTCTAAATGTATACGGGTTCGATTCTCACTCAGAGGATAATCAATTTATAATTTACTTTTTTATATTTCTGTTCCGGTAAATTTAATTTGAATTTTACTATTTAGTACACAATGTTTCGAAATCAGGCGGAAAGCGGAGAACGGAGTGTCTTGACATCAGGTTCACTCTATCTACCCTGCTATGTGGAATAAAGCGTGAATCGATACATATTAGGAATTCTTACGCCACTTTGTTAGTCAGAAATAGAAAATATAATGATACAACACTCCACTATTCGTCAATTATAGCATTGTGCAAAACCTGACGCTATACTTTACTAGAACTGACGCTACACTTTACTGAAACATCTGTATTTTTTTCTTTTTTTTTAACTTCACGCTGTATCCCATATATAGCCGGGTAGGCAGAGGGAACCTGAGTACCTAGTGTTCCGCCAAATGAAGGCATTGAAACTCGACGCCACATTTTGTCTTACGCCTGTCGTGGCGCAGAGGCACAAGCGTGCGACTGTAAACACGACAAGTTCGATTTCCATTCCAGGAAATGTGAGTATTTTCATTTCCTGGGTTTGGTAACAAGGCGGGCGTTGAGTTCCGCCACTCAACACCCAACATCTGTATTATAGATATAATTAATACTATGTTATTATCTGTTTTTTTTCTTTTCGGAGAAAAATTCTAATATTGTAGGGCGTACTAGCTTTTACCAGTTATCGGCTTCACACTTCATACCGCGTATTAGGATAGGCAGAGAGAACCTAGTGTCGGGACACTCCGTTCTCTGCTTTAGTTTGTCATATTGCATACATAATATATGTAAGGCCACAGCTTGAAATTTAGGGAAGTGATTTTTTTTTTAAATATTATTATTTTTTTTTAACTTCACGCTATATCCCACATATAGCAGGGTAGGCAGAGGGAACCTGAGAACCTAGTGTTAAGACACTCCGTTCTATTACAATAATTCCGTTCCCCACTTTCCGCCAAATTGAGGCATTCCGTGTTGAGTGGCGGAACTCAACGCCGCGCTTTGCCTTGTTACCAAACCCAGGAAATGAAGATACTAACATTTCCTGGAGTGGGAATCGAACCCACAACCTGTCGTGATTACAGTCGCACGCTTGTGCCTCTGTGTCACGGCAGGCGTTAAATTAATTATTTTTATTTAATAAAATTTGCATTTTTTTAAATTAATTATTATAAAACAAAATTTTGGATCACTAAACTGTAAATAAACGAAAAGTGGAGAGCATAGTGTTCACTAAAATGTCTTTGTGTATCTACTTGTAGTTCTAGACATTATGTATTCGCTTGGTTCAGAAGTACTCAATCAAGCTGAGTGCTGATACTAAGCTTTAGAGCTCGGCGGAGTTCAAACAAGGCACCTTTGTATTGTAACCCTCTTGAACGTTAAACTATTAAGGGTAAGGGAGAAAATATTTACTTAACGGTTTAGAAGTTTTATTAATAGACCAATGTATGGAAGTTTAAAAGGTTATTGTCTTTTTTTTTTAATTAATGAAAAAGTGATGTCGATGACTCAATTCGAAGTGACTCAATTCGGCGGAAAGTGTGGAACGGAGTGTCTTAACACTAGGTTCTCAGGTTCCTTCTGCCTACTCTGCTATATGCGGGATACAGCGTGAAGCTAAAAAAGGAAAAAAGTGATAAATGTTTTAAAGTGTTAGTCACACTATTAGGATAAGAAAATATTAAGAAACATTTAATATTTTTTTTACGGATTCAAATTCGCGCCTTTTGGAATCCGTCCAAGCGCTCTAGATAATTAAACTGTATAGTTCTTATCGAGCTGCCTCAAAATTCTTACACTTTTGTTTCTTTATACTAGCAAAAGGGTTGCAACAAGCGTATAGGAAAAAAATTGAGCCACTTTAGCGAAAATGATGCGAATAGAGGAGTATTGAATTTGGCAGACTTAAGGTTTATATGCAGAAGAACTCCAATAAAATGTTTTTTTTTTATAATAATTAATAATAAATTAATAAATCCGTTGAAAAATGGGGAACAGAATTGTTGTAAGAGAACGGAGTGTCTTAACACTGGGTTCTCTGGTTCCCTTTGCCTACCCTGCTATATGCGGGATACAGCGTGAAGTTAAAAATAAATAATAATAAATAAGAAATTTCTTACACACACGACCATGTATTTTAGATTTATTATGCCCTTATGTTTGTGTCTTGTTTAATTTTCATTTTTGTAAATTATTTGTAAACTCATTCTTACTTCTCATTGTAAAACCCGATACATCAAAACATGTAGTGTTTGCTTTGAAACGGTTATTCATTTACAAAAACAGTTTTATGTAAGTGATATAATTTGTTGTAAGGTTTATGTAATAACCACTAGCAGACCTAAATAAATATATAAATAAACAAGTATCTAAAGGCAACGCGCATATAAGCTTTAACGGTACCCGTAATAGAGCCAAATACAAATGACTAGTTAATTTTACCTTTATTTTCTTCCTATTTTCTTTTCGTTAATATTATCATAGTACGTAGTTATAGCTTTAGTTATAAAAAAACGAAGGACACAAAAACAAAGCATAATGATAGTAATAAATAATTTATTATAAATCAACCATTTAGTTATACTTTGGTCAACATATTATATGAGTATTTTTTTAGCTGCGCGCTGTATTCCGTATATAGCAGAGTAGGTAGAAGGAACCTGAGAATCTAGTGTTAAGACACTCCGTTCTCTTAAGATTTCTGTTTCCCACTTGCCGCCGCCGCATTGAGGCATTACGTGGCGGAACTCAACACCGCACTTTGCGTTGTAGTAATTTCTGCCTATATATTTGTTGAGCCATACATACGATATATTAAAAAAGGTTTTACAACTGTCCTATACCACCGGAACCATTAAAGATAAACCAAAATAGCACCCTTTTATCATTTATTCATCTCCAA
This sequence comes from Philaethria dido, assembly GCA_033558755.1. NCBI lineage: Eukaryota > Metazoa > Arthropoda > Insecta > Lepidoptera > Nymphalidae > Philaethria > Philaethria dido. The sequence continues at coordinate 116,752 of JAKGSA010001035.1, read as the reverse complement.
TAATGATCTTTGAGAATTTTGTAAAAATCTTTTAAAAGCGGAAGTTAAAAGAACATAAAGGATTACCGCGATGAAATCCCTAATTGTTTAGTTAATTTAAGTCAATATTTTTTAAGGTTTTTGCTTAAATATACTTTTTAACACCATCATGGTGAAGTTGAGATTATATAATTGACCAGACTAAGGGCAAAATTTACGGAGGTATGTTTTTAATTATAATTATTTGTCTTCACTAGATAGACGAAATGCGGCGTTAAGTTTCACCATCTAATGTATCATATACAAAAAAAGGCAGAGCGGAGTGTTGTATCGTTAGCTCTCTGCCTACAGTATAAATGCAGGATATGTGAATATAAATAATCTGATTTGTTTTTTTTTAAGTTTAAAGTGTTAATCACACACTTGGGAAGCGAAAAACATATTTAGGAAACATATACAAAATTTGAACGCAGCGGGACTCGAACCCACGTCTCTTGAAAATCGTCCAAGCGCTCTGACCACTAAGCCATGCTTTTTATATCCGGCTGCGTTGAAATTATTCTACGCTTATTACAACTAATTTTTGTTGTTAGCATTGTATTCACTATAAAATTTAAAAAAAATATTTTATAAATATCATTCTCTCTTGCCAAATGATTGTTCTTTGAAATGATCTTTGGGTATCAGAAATATGTAAAAATCTCTCTACAAAGAATGATAACAACAAAAATTAGTTATAAGAATTTCAACGCAGCTGGATGTAGAACGCATGGCTTAGTGGAGAGTGCTTGGACGGTTTCCAGAGGCGCGGGTTCGAGTCCCGCTGCGTTCAAATTTTTATACGTTTTCTAAATATGTTAATCTGGTTTCTTTAAATAAAACACAGCGTTTAGTTTCGCCACTGAGCATACTAAATCTCTACAATGAACAAAAAAAGGAAAACGGAGTGTTGTATCACTAAAAACTCTTTGAATATACAAAAATAATAATACTTACTGAGGAACACAAAGTGAATTGAGAAATTGCTACTGTCAAATATAATCATGTTACGTTACTAACAAAGCCTTCTCAACTATAATCAAGACTTTATAGCGCTAATTAAAGTCTATTAAGTTAGTTAATTGACTTCATGTATGCATTTGAAGGGTTTGTTGTTAGCAATTAAAAAGTAATTGTTTTACATGATTTAACGTCGTAAAATAAGAATTTTAATGGTTTTCATATCTTGCGGCGTTGAGTTCCGCTACTTAGACAATACCTCAATACGGCAGAAAGTGGGAACGGAAATGTTAACAAACGGAGTGTCTTAACACTAGGTTCTCAGGTTCCCTCTGCCTACCCTGCTATATGCGGGATACTGCGTGAAGTATATACGAGTATGTTAAACGTTAGCGTTATTGAGTGACAGACAGACAACGTGCAGCCGAAACTATTGGCCATAGAAAGCTGAAATTTTTGCATGTAGGCTCCTTTAGGTGTAGGGAGTTCTAGAGAAAATATTCTAAAATTTCTACGGAAACGGGAAAAAACTTAGATTACGTTTTCAAATCCATGCAAAAGAAGTTGCGGGCATAAAGTAATATTCTCTATAAAATTAGTATGTAAAATGAATAAATGAGATAAACAAGTTTTAGTACTTTCAAAGTATTTATAAGGACAATTTGTCATAATATCACAAAAGTAGATTAGGTTACGTACTATATAAGTTTAATACTGAATGGAGACGTCTAATTTTTATTTTATTTTTAAACTTGCTTTACGTAATTAATATATTATAATATGATTTTATTTATTTATTTGTTACAAAATCTCATAAAACCCTTACTATCCTTTTTTTTTAAATATTTTATATAGTTACCATTTCATTCATATATGTATACTCCATCATGGCGAAACTAGCCATGATCTAATTGTATATGCAATGGTTGTCGGTTCGATTCCATTCCATGTTAATTATTATATTTAAACTATTTAACCTTCATTTTGGCGTTCCAAACGCGGCATTGAATTCTGTCGATTTCTGAGCAATGTTTCCAAATTGGGTCAAAAGTTAAAAATGTAAAAAAGAACATTACATTCATGGATATAAAAATCTCATAGCAGCAAATAAAACACAAATATATATAGTAAAGGAGGCTTACAAAGAATCTTGAGTTTCACAGGTCTCCCTCCATTAGGCTGCCAATCGAAGGTATATCGGTTATTGGCATTGTGATGCAAAGTATGTAAAGTCCGGAAAATCGTGACTGCTTTCGGATACCTTTTACACAGAAGACATTTCTTAAATAATTTATTTTTTGCCCCAATTTGGCGGAAAATTGGCAACGGAAATGTTAGGAGCACGGAGTGTCTCAGCACTAGGTTCCCTGGTTCCCTCTACCTACCCTGTTTTTTTTTTGACACTCCCACATTCTACCTGATGTGCCCCCGCGATTTGATACGGGCGACACAACTGTTTGTCATATTTAATTGTGTAAATTTAATACAGTTATATTTTTTCAGTATATATTTTTGTATCAATTTATATAATTTTACTTATTAGATATATTACTACTTAGTTAAAATGAGAATTACGTCGATTTGTAGGAGGATACAGTGTGAAATCATATATTTTTACAGTCCAGGCTTTTTTACGCATAGCAAGGAAGGTGGAAAGACTCACTTTTCGAATTAATTTGAGATATTGCGTGCCGAGTGGCAGAACAGAACGTTGCACTTTGTTTTACCAGCAAGGAAACGTGGATTTTTTTTTAAATTGGGGTGGGTGGTCCCCTGAGTGGGATTCGAACCCGAAAATATACTTATATATATATAATTTAGTTATTGTACATACGGTACTAATTTAAAAAAAAGTGATACAGTTTTTTGTAATGTATTTTTTAATGCAACAAACAATATTATTATTTAAGTTAATTATTAGATACAGTTCCGAATTTATAGCGCTAAAAAATATTGATGAGTTCTATTAATTTTCCATAAATATTACTTTATTAAATTTCTAAGACTTAGTACTTAGTATCTGCGGTAAGGAACCGGGTGTAAAAGATAGTATTACTTGAGACGGTGCGCATCGTAAAATTTCCTCAATTTGGAGTCCTCACCTGTGGCTTGGAATCTCATCCTGTCACCGACAAAATATATTAATATTTATAAATACTCATATTTTGTATTTTATAGTCAAAAAAAGATTATTAAATAAAAGAATGTTCGATTTGTGTTCCTGTGGCATATTGACTCGGTATCTTACGATGGTCCTGAGTTTGATATTTATTCGGAGGAACTGTCTAGTATTTAACATACAATGTCCATATAATAATACTATCTCTTTTTTACGATCTTAATCAGAGAGTGAGATCTTAGAGATCTTAGCGCAGAGGCACAAGCGTGCGACTGTAAACGCGACAGGTTGTTAGGTTTGATTCCCATTCCAGGAAATGGAATTTTTCATTTCCTGGATTTGGTAACAAGGCAAAGCGAGGCTTGAGTTCCGCCTCTCAGCACGTAATACCTCAATCCGGCGGAAAGTGGGGAGCAGAATTAATGAAAGAACGGAGTGTCTTAACACGAGGTTCTATGGTTCGCTCTGCCTACCCTGCTATATGCGGCGTCAAGCTAAAAAAGGTATGTTTTTACGATCCTAGTAGGGCAGCGTGTGATTAGCTACGTGGTTGTCGGTTCAATTTATTTTCATTTTTCCCGCTCTGGTGAACACAACGCGGTGTTAACTTCCGCCTCTTAATACGCAAAGTGTCGAGTTCTAGTGAAAAGTGGGGGAAGGAGTATCTTGTCACTAGGTCCTCTCTGCTACCCTGTTATGCGGAATAAGGCGTGAAAAGAAATGTATATATATGACATTTACATATACATTTTTATAATGCCTGTCGTGGCGCAGAGGCACAAGCGTGTGACTATAAACACGACAGGTTGTGGGTTCAATCCCCACTCCAAGGAAAAGCGCGGCGTTGAGTTCCGCCACTTAGCACGCAATGCCTCAATTCGGCGAAAAGTGGGGAACGGAGTGTCTAAACACTAGGTTCCCTCTGCCTACCCTGCTATATGCGGGATACAGCGTGAATCAATGTATGTAAGTATGTATATTTACATATGCAATACGAATATTATAAATACAAAAAAAAAACTACATCATTCAATATTTTTAAAATACATAGATCAAGGAAACATTGATATGAAAATACAATAAAATATTCAGAATAATCGCTTATAAATTATTTTATTCCTTCCATATTTTGCCTTTGTAAATATATCGTCCTATATCGTTTTCTTAATCCCCCGAGAACATTGCCTAGTCTCTTTGATGGCCATGACTTTATTCTTTTTATTTCGAGAATAATATTGAACTTACTTTACGTCAATTCGAAGAAATTTTGGATATTTCACGTGTAAAAATGAAATATTACTCTGATTTTATTTACAAAAATATTACTGCTATTTTGTGGCAATCTTTTCTAATATTTGTAGCTTCACACTGTATCCTGTATATAGCAGGGTAGGCAGAGGAAACCAGAGAACCTAGTGTTAAGACACTCTGTTAAGACACTCCGATCTCTTTTGACATTTCCGTTCCCCACTCTCCTAATGTGCTTATAATATTAGTCGGGTCGTTTTATATCGTTAGGAGAAGCGCAAATAATATTCGGTAGAATTTTTATTTGCCTGTGTGTCTGTTAGTTTTATGCGTCAATCACTAAACTACCGGATTGAAATGAATGAGTTTTGGCATGGCAATAGTTTAGAGTCTAGAGCAATTTATGGGATAATTTATATCCCGTATTTTATAGGAAAAAATGTAGTTCCCATAGGATAAATATTAGTCAAAATATTGTGATTGGTGATAAAAATAAACGATAAACGGTGATTGTTTAGAGCTTGGGACGAAACATAGATATATAATAGATAATGGTCTTATCGTGGCATTTTATTTACAGATAGATCGGGTACCGTAAAATCAGTTTATGATTTGATACTCTGTGTGAATATACACTAAAACTCTTTATATATTGTGTGATCTGAGTGTGTGTGTGCGGTGTTTGTGTACGTGTGCGTGTGTGTGCGTGTGTGTGTGTGTGTGCACACACTGGTACTTGTGTATAAGTGAGTGCTCTGAGAAAATGTGTTTAAGTACTGCTACATATTTAAACATTCTGGGCTAATTCAATACTATTTATTTGTAAAAACACTACGGGTAATAATGAAGTGATTTTTGATTTCTTATTCTTATTTAAAAAAAAGGCGAAAAGTATACGGAAGGAAGGAACATTCCCATTATATTCCAAAAATTAGTACCAATTTAGATAAATTTCACGTAAAAAACGCAATAACGGTGTAATAGTCAAACTAAAACGTACAACGGTAAAAGGTATGTATGCTAAGAATCTTTTTGACCTTCCTATTTTCGACCCATTTCTGCCTTTACACGCAGGTCAATACCTAATGTCCCTAACATTAGGACCATTTTAGAGACATGAGGCAGTGTTCCCAAAAATTGAGACATCATTTATGCATAATGAAGAATTTCGATGGACAATGGATTTTTAACTGAATTTTGTAGTGTTTAGAATTCAATTTTGACTACAGTTTTCGTTGCTAGCCCAAAGTCCTACATTACTAGTGCTTCGTGTACATCGAATGTACTTTTGTCGTAAAAATTATATCATTCTTATTACTGTGGGCTTATTTGATATTTTTTTCTTTATGGATATGCTGACGACATATTTTTATTGCACTTAAAAAGTTATATAAAAATAATGCAATATTCGTTGACAAAGGAGGACTTATCTCTAGAAGACATATCTTCCAGATAACCTATGAAGGTTGACTAGCATAAGAAAAAAAAACATCATTAAATAAGGAGAACATGACATCTCTAATATACTATATCTCACCTTATAATTAGATGCTATCGTGGTATTCGATTTTCACTCGGGGTTATCAAAATATAAAAATTAATTTCATTTTTCCGCTCTGGCAAGACATACCGCGGCGTTGAGTTTCGCAACTTAACACACAATATTAATTCGGCGGAAAGTGAGGAACGGAGTGTTTTAACACCAGGTTCTTAGGTTCCCTCTGCCTATCCTGCTATATGCGGGATACAGCGTGAAGTTAAAAAAAAATCTAAAATAAGGTTCGCGCTTGATGTTTGAAAAAAAAATGTTTTACGTATTACTTTGTTATTTACATACTAATTACTTAAAACTAGGCTCATAGGACTCACAGAGGTCAATTGGTTATTTTCTTTGCGTTTCCCAAAACCAATTCCTCTTATTTTTGGTGATAAAATCATAAAATAAATGAAACGTACATGACCTTATAAAACACCTACTATTTTAGTACCTAATATCTTTTATATTTTAAGTTACATCACCACAATTTCACGCATAAGTAAAATAATACTAACCACTTTCATTTTAGCTTCGAAGGTCAGATATGAAATAAAAGAAAGCGACAAAACATAAACGAAATTACACCTGTTTTTATCGCTTGGGCCGGATATAAATAGGGAAAAGCTGCCGTAGTATTAAAATTATGCTCCCTGAAACCAATTGTTATTGCCTGGGGTCCGTTTTAGAAACTTTTTTGGCACTGGTGTTTTGGCAACAAAGTATAATTTATTGCCAATTTCTCTAAAAGAAGTTAGTGCTAAGTTTTCTTGCATATTATTGTGTTTTTTATATAAGGATTGGCTTAAAAAGTTGAAATAGTTACTTTTATAACATGAATAAGTATAAAAAAAATGCCAAATTTAAAAAAAATTGCGTAATTTTTCCAATTTTATAAATCTGAAAGTTCATAAAGATGAATAGATTGTTATTCTTTTACGCGTAAAATAATCAACGGATCTAAACGCAAATTAGTAGTGATAAGCCTATACATTAGAATAATACGTATTGCTGTCGATAACAGGATTAGTGGTGTTCTCTCTGCCCTGATAGGTCGACAGAATGTCAGCAAACTTGCACATATGGCTGTACACGATGTAGTGTTGGTACTTCCCCTGTTATACGGCAGTGAAACGGTATGTCAGAAGGAGAATGAAAGATGCGGTCTCTTCGGAAAGTATGCGTAGTTGGTTTGGCTGATTGAATCCGCAACGAAGAGATACACAAAAACACAGGCGTAAGCGAGAATGTTTAGTAGAATGAAGAAGAATATGCTCAGGGGTTAGGGCACGTCGAGGGGATGAGTGATGAAAGAATGGCAATTGATAATTGTAGACATAATCAGAATCAAATATATATTTTATACACAAAGTAACAAACAAGTAAATATTATTATAAAAAAAATTTTTTCTTTCAATTCTCATCAGGAATTTTCCAAGCAGAAGGTATAAAAACAACCATTTTCCTATTATTAGCTCGTCTATATGTTATACAGGGTCCTAGTCTTCTTAACCTTTTTTTCATACAATTAATGATACATGCGTTGACGTACGTAAGGTTGTCGGTGGCACACGCAGGCCAGTAAATTCTAGGGCACTCACAGTTCGTTATTAACTCTAAATCATTAATTCTAGTTTTGTTTGGTATTTGATACGGATCCACTAGCTGGTACAGTCTCATCATCTCTCTGTGTGACCTTGCTTGAATGTTGTTACCTGTAATTTAATTATGTTGTAATTAATAAACTTTTCTATATAATGCTCATTGTTTACAATAGAAGTATTTACGCTAAGTTTTTATGATTTTTTTGTTTGGAGACAGCTAATAAGCGGAAAAAGTAACGGAACGAATTTCTTTTTCTACGGATCCCTATTATCATTAATGTGCAAAGTAAAATGCCTTGGTAATATAGCAAAGCTCAGCATTGAGTTCCGCCACACAGCACGCAATACCTTAATTCAGAAGAAAGTGGGAAACGGAAATATTAAAAAAGAACGGAGTGTTTGGACACTAGGTTTTCTGGTTTCCTGTGACAATCAACGTACATCCGAAACTACTGGTCATAGAAAGCTGAAATCTTACATGTAGTTTCCTTGGAAAGGTGCAACAGTACTAAGAGAGGACTTGAGGCCAAAATCTTAGGACAACGGGATTTCATAATTCACTCAACCGAAGTTGTGGGTGACAATTTGTCTATTATTAAAATAATATAGATACATACTTTTCAAAACGATGAAAATATATAATGCATATATAAAAATACAAAAAAAGTCCCTCCCTTTTGTCGGATCAAAACGCATTGAATATTTAGTATCGATTTCGTTGTACAGTAGATTTTGTTTTGTTTAAAAGTTATGCCATAAAATATTGTGTACAATAAACAGAAATAGAAATTGCTTATTGTAAAAAGTTATTGTTATTTGAAATGATTGTTGATTTTAGATTAAGTTTTATTGGAAATTTGTAATTGAACCGGCCTATGTTTTCGTAAATCAGCCTTTATCTATATATACATACTTACTTTTTTTTAACTTTACCATGTATTCCGCATATAGCAGGGTAGGCAAAGGGAACCTGAGAACCTAGTGATAAGATACTCCGTTTCCCACTTTTCGCCGAATTGGGGCCTTGTGTGCTGAGTGGCGGAACTCAGCGCCGTGCTTTCCCTTATTACCAAACGCAGGAAATTAAAATACTAAACTTTTTATATTTACTAATGTGGGAATCGCACCCACAACCCGTCACTTTTACAGTTGCACGCTTGTGTGACAGGCGTCATATGGTATATATTTTCATTGTATTTTTTTATGTGTGTTACCGAATAACTTTTAATGACTTTCTCTCTTATCTCTTATTTAAATATACTATCTCTTTTTTAAATTAATTTAAATTCATCCTGACTAATTATATTTGTAGGGCATTTTATTTGAAATTGATTTTTTTTATTAAAATCATGGTTATTGTAAAAAAGTACATAAATAAGTAAATTTAAGAATAACGTTTATATTTAGGTTATTCTTTTTCCTACATTATTTAGTGCTTAATGGTATTGGAACCACATAAATAATTATTTGTGGTAGACGTTAATGACTACGACACAATTCAACCAGAATATTGATCATTATTTTATATACGAGTACATATATTTTCGAGATGGAATTTAATACCGAAGATTTTTTACTCATTTATTTCTTTATTTTTAATTATTGTATTCAAAATTTTGAAATGAAATGAAATAAAGATCAGACACCATATTTAATATCAAAGGTCATAGCAAAAATATCATTTAAAGAAAATAGCGTCACGCTTTATTCCGCATAGTATGGTAATCAGAGAGAAAATCCGTTCGCTGTTTTTTTCGCCAGAATTTAGGCTTATTACGTGTTATATGGCAGATTTTGGCTTGACTAAGATCAATAAATAAAAATAATTTAAATATAATCTTTACTCTTATTTATCTTATGATGTCGATTCCCGGTTCGATGTATGCAACCAGGTTTTCCCCTTTCCCACCCATCCCTTTCCCCCAAATGTGATGGTTCCGATAGTGGACTACTACATTATCCTCCCTTTCCATCTGTATCCTCTAGGTTGGCAACGCACATCTAGTACATCTCTTGTGTTGTAGATGTTCATAGGCGAAAGGTAACCACTTCCATCAGGCGGTCCTTCTGCTCGTTTGCCATGCGGTATCCATAAAAAAAAAAAATATTGTTATAGAAACACTAAGCGAAAGGACGTCAAGATTTTTATTTTCACTATACGCTACTAATTATGGTTTAAACATACTCACATGAAACTTCAATTTACGATAGTTTAGCACACACAATACCCTCCGCAGTAACAACTGATAAGAACTTTTCCACTTTTATAGGGGCAGTGTCAAAACAATCAGTTTAAAATGGAGCAAATATATTATAAACTTTTCTCTACAGGCTCGTTTGCCATGCGGTATCCATAAAAAAAAAAAAAAATATTGTTATAGAAACACTAAGCGAAAGGAGTATCAAGATTTTTATTTTCACTATACGCTACTAATTATAGTTTAAACATACTCACGCTAAACTTCAATTTACGATAGTTTAACTTACACACAATACCCTCCACTGATAACAACTGATAAGAACTTTCCACTTTTATAGGGCAGTGTTAAAACAATCAGTTGAAAATGGAGCAAATATATTTATAAACTTTTCTCACAGTTCAAAAGTATTCTAAGCCTAGTATGTATGAGTGCCCTTGAGGAACCTCCGGGAATGGCTTTTGTGGCTTAAGTAAAGATTTTTTTTTTAGTTCTATGTTAAGACAATATCACACCTTTAGAATAATTATAGTGACCTATTTAAAAAAAATATCCTGTTTTGGAAAACGTCAATATAGACTTGTACATTTAAGTTTTTTGAAAAGAAATTACTTTTTTAAAATTATATTTTAATTTATTTTCTTGTAACGCCTGTCGTGGCGCAAAGGCACAAGCGTGCGATTGTAAACGCGACAGTTTATGGGTTCGATTCCCACTCCAAGAAATGGAAATTTTTCATTTCCTGTGTTTGGTAACAAGGCAAAGCGCGGCGTTGAGTTCCGCCACTCAGCACGCAATGCCTCCTTTCAGTGGAAAATGGGGAACGGGGTGAAATACAAAATTAGTGTTGTTTACCTACGTATCGCTTACCACATATCGCAGCTTTAGAATTATAGGGACCTAATAAAAATTAATAAGTTATTTGCCACGAAACGATTTAAAACAACGATCTATCATATATATGGACTTTGATTAAAACAAGAATATACATACATACATAGCTTCACGCTGTATTCCGCATATAGCAGGGTAGTCAGAGGGAATCTAGTGATAAGACACTCCGTTCCCCACTTTTGCGCCGAATTGAGACATTGCGTGCTGAGTGGCGGAACTCAACGCAGCGCTTTGCCTTGTTACCAAACCCCAGAAGTGAAAAAAAGTTATACACAATAAAATATATAAAAATAGAGTCGAATTCAGAACTTCCTTCTTGTCTTTAATTCGGACAATAATACAGATAATAGTTGTAGTTTCATATATATATTTATATCTATATAAAACTACCTTATACAAGTCCAATATCCAAAGCTTGCCTGGAAGAGATCGCTTTAAGCGATAAGGCTGCCTTATTGTACGGTATAACTACTTCTCTGTTATTCGTTTATTTGTGTGCAATGAAGAATATTTATATTTGTATTCTTCAAGAATCGAATTCACTATCTTTCACAATTGAAAAGTTAATCCTCATGGATTAGAGAGAACCTAGTGTCAAAACACTTTGTTCTCCATTTCCTAATAATATATATATATATATATATATATATATATATATATATATATATATTAGCGCTGTATCCCGCATATAGCAGAGTAAGCAGGCGGAACCAGAGAACCTAGTGTTAAGACACTTCATTCTCTTTCAACAATTTCGTTCCCCACTTTCAGACGAATTGAGGCATTGCGTGTTGAGTGGCGGAATTCAACGCCGCACTTTGCCTTGTTACCAAGCCCAAGAAATGAAAATACTAAATTTTTCATTTATTTTTTTTCATATAAACGTTACTCTTACATAACAAGTCCTCTCTATGCTTATATTTAAAGCTGGGCCTAGTATAACTGGGTCGCAGGCAGGTGTATAAATCACGTGTTTGTGGGCTGTCAACGGTGTCAAATGAAATAAGCTGTGGGACACTCGCAATGTTTGCTTTTCACTTATAACTTATATCACGGTGGAAATTTGCGAATTAAATTTATTGTTTTGATTTACGAATGTTGAAAAGGCTTTATTCAATTAATTTTCTAATATATATATAAGTAAGTAATTAAATATTTTAATAGGCGTTCGTGGCGCAGTGGTATAGTGTCTGGCTTTAAATGTCACTGGTTGTAGGTTCAATTTCAACTTGATTGGTTTTTTTTTTTCATTTCCCCCGCTCTGCTAAGACAAAATGTACTGTTCAGTTCCCGTCTCGATTTCCAGTGGAAAGTCGAGAATGGAGTGTCTTGATATAGGTTTTCTTTGAATATATGCCAAGTATAAAAAAGTGTGATGCTGAAGGATGAATTTACTTTAAATATAGTTATAATATAATATGTAAAAGATAGATACTATGTAATTTGGTCCTATTTCGAGTTATATACATATCCTCGTACTATATTTAACTTTTTTTTTTCAAAATATTTTGTAAAAAATAGTTTCAAATAAAATAAAATGAATAATAGTTTTTCATAATATTTAATATAATTAAAAAAAAATTATAACACATAAATTCTGTACTTAGAAATCTGTAAGCAAACGCTTGCAAATTATACCAAGAATAAATTTCTCATTATAATTTAAAATGACGGTTTCTTATTAAAAAATCTAAGAAATGGTATAACAATATTAAATTTTAATCTATCGCACAGTTCCCTGCTGTGTAATTAATTCATATAAAAAATAAAATATGTAAAAATTATATAAACTTTTCATATATTTTCTACAGAACTGAACAGAATTGAATAGGAAGTCCGTTACAATCTACCAAATATAAATGTTAGTATTAAGTTTAAGTCATCTACAATTTGATTTCATATGATGTCTTTGGATTGGGTCCACACATGAGGAAAGGATATTCAAATATTTTCATTTGAGTTCAACAAGATAAATATTTTATCTTGCTAAACAAAGATTGAAATTAGTTACCGCCAAGAAGCTCGCAATGTCTCTTACAAAAGGCGGAGAATTTAAAGATGTTCAGTGCTATGAAGGATATTTTAGATCGGTTCGGTGTTATGAAAGATTTCGTAGAGTAAAAGAAAAACTCTTTCTTTTTCTATAGAAGGGTAGTTACGTGCCACAGACTTTCACCGTGTCCTTAAAAGCACTCCTTTGGATTTTTCTTTATTGTTAGTATTATTGTTCTGAGGTATACTCAGTCAATGTTTGTTCTTTTTTTAAAGATACCTTTTTTATACAACAATAAGTTTGGGTTAAGAAGACTGAAAGAACCTCCCCCAAGCGGTTTGTATATAATGTCGGACTAGATGGGTCAGACCGTTCTTTTTCTCTTTTTCCTTGCTTATTTGTACTTGTTTGTTCAGATAACTTTGTATCCGTTTTGCACGAGTCACGATTAAGTGCTGCTTGAGCCAAACGTCGTTAAATATATGATATCATCCAGGATATAATATCATCTAAGGATCCTATCCAGGATAGGATATCATCCAAGCTTAAAGGAATAACACACCATGTTGGGCAGCGGATTTACGATTTCCAACCAGGCAGTTATTGTCAATATTGTTATTTATATCTTATTATCTTATCTTAAAAAATATATTATCTTAAAAAATAACAGAGCTCTTTAATTATTGGATTTTCTACGTCAAAAAATTAATTAAAGCAACCAAATCTTTCTTTCTGTCAATACATATTGTTTAAATGAGCCATGCAAATTATAGAATATAGAGTTGTTTCCTCAAATCAGATCTTCAAAGTTCTAATGTAGTACATATTGATTGGCATGGGATTCATTTTCACGGTATCGGATTCATCTTAAACTTACCACATTAATCTTTGGGAGCAATTCAAATTTATCTTTGTACAAAGTTGCCAAAATAAATTTGGTTGAGAAACTTTGCACTTACGATAAGTCTACACATTCAATTTTATTATCTTGTAAGGAAATGAAGTTTCAGTTTGACTTGCGTTTCGCGTGTTATTGTTGGATATTGCGAGTTGCGATACTAAGTTATGTGTTTTGATAATTCTTTAATATTTAATTTGTATATCAATATTATTATGTTATTGTATGCAGTGTTAGTAATATTTGTATGAAATTTGTAGCCATATGTATTTTTGAAGAGATTGTCGTGGCGCTGTGGGACAGCGTATGACTATAAGTTTGATCACCACTTGGACACGGACTCGATATTTAAGTTATTAGCATTTCTCTATTCTGATAGGATAAAGCGCGGCGTTTAGTTTCCATTCAAGATGCAATATCTCAATTTCAAGAGTAAAACGAAGAAATTTGTCTTAATACCAGATTCTTTCTGATCATCTTATTGTGTGGAAAAGAAGCGAGGACGTGATGTTGTAAATGCATGTTTTTACATTAAAAAAAGGAACGTTTTTTTTACAATAATAATAAAATTTTAAAATAAACATATGTTTTAATGTGTTATCGTCATATAATAAAAGCATACAACCATAATAATGAAGAAATATTGTAAATTAATTAAATAATGATGAATATGAAGCTTATGAATAAAATATTTATATCGCATATAATATACTAAAGTACGATAAATGTTGAGAGGTCTTTATTAAAAAATATATAATGGGGACAAAAGAAGCGATTCAAACGTAAAATTTAAATGACTTCCACAAGAAAAATAAGCAGCCACAGAATGAGAATTGTTCGTCCATTCCACCCAATATTCTTTGAAATTCGATGAATGATCATAAAAATTGCAAAGTTTGTGAAATCAGATATCTAACTTCGATATTTCTTTTAGTACATTATAATATATTTTGGCGTTTGACTTGATGTTTTTAGATTACGCCTAATGTACTTTACTGTTTTCAACCGATTTCAAAAGAAGGGGAAGTTTCTCACTAAGATTATATTTTTTATGTTATTATATATCTATTTAACTTATTGATATAGATAAAAAATACATTCCCAATCCTTCTCTTTCACTGTTTATCAATATTTTTAACAGTACTACACCTAGTCCGTTCAGGAATCATTGGATATCTCCGCACAGGGAACCTTAGTGAAATATCCAAGGACTCATAAAACCTAACATTCCAGCTGTTTTATTGCTCATTTAAATCTATTTTCTTTTGGAATGTCAACATGTACTGTAAATAAATGTAATAAATAAATAAAATAAAATATGTGTGTTACATACATAACTTTTTATTGGGTGAACCAAATTTTGATTATTCTACAATTTTTATATGATACTGCCAATCACATATGCTTCTGACAGATTTCTTCTTCTCTTTCATTCTCTTCTTATGTCAAACAAGCTGTCGAGCAAGCTGTCGAGCAAGCTGTCGAGCAAAAAGTCGTGGGTTGAATTCTTACTAGAGGCAAAACGTGGCAATTAGGCTGTGTCACGCATAGCATGATAGGCAGAGAAATTTTAGTGTCAAACAATTCGCTTTATGCCCAAATTCGAGACACTGTGTTAAATGGCGGAAATGAACATCGCTCGTTTTTCTACCAAAGTAGGGAAATGAATATATCTTTAATTAAGATTTTATCAGATCTTAACTGAATTTAAATGGAATCACGTCAGAAACACTTACAAACATATTAAAAATAGAATCATCTAAATGGGTTTATCCAGTAAAAAGTTATGCGCTAACACAAATAAAAAAATACAGTCTAATTGAGATCTTCCTCTTTTTTTGGAAGTATGTTGAAACTGTTAATATTCTTTTTGAGCGGAATTCTAATAACTAGTGTCCCCGTTGACGCGTTAACAACGCGCTGTCTTTAATAATGTATACGTCACTTTGTATAAACGTGAATGTCAAACCGTAGTGTGTGTAACATATATTTTATTGATTTAATATACTTTGTATATGTTATTTAAAAAAAATATTAGCATTCTGCACTTCTTCTCTATATAAACTACAAGTGTGCCAAGTTTCATGCTCGTCCGTCTACGTCATTTTCGTAAAAAGGGATCTAAAATTTTTGCTTCACGTAGTTATATATAGACTAGCATGCTGCACTCCTTCTCTATATAAACTGTAATTGTGCCAAATTTCACGCTCCTCCGTCCGCTTAATTCGTAAAAAGGGGTACAAAGTTTTTACTTACGTATTTATATATAGATTTATTGATTTAATATACTTTTTATATGTCATATAAAAAAAAAATATTAGCATTTTGCACTCCTTCTCTATATAAACTACAAGTGTGCCAAGTTTCCAGCTCGTCCGTCTGCGTAATTTTCGTAAAAAGGGATCCAAAATTTTTGCTTCACGTATTTATATATAGATAATCTCTTTTAAGCAATTCAAAGTGACGGATCACTTTGTGTTAATTTTCTTACAATATTATATAAAATGGAAAAGCAAAAAACTCATATCATGTAACATAGTTTTAGTTATTTATATTCTATTTTTGGCTATTTTTGTTGTGTAAGGTGCAGCAGTTTTTGTAAATTTATGAACGATAATCCTTTCGTTTATACAGTATGTTATTTTTCTCACACATTAATATTGCGTAATGGTGTTTATCATGTACTTTACATGTGTACAGTTTACTGTATTCTTCTAAAAATGTTTTTTTTTTTTTAAGTGTAATTGTATTTTATATATATTGTAACTGTACTTTATGTGATAAACCAATAAACCAATAAATAAATAAATAAATAAATAAAATAAATTATTTCTTAATTTGAATCTGCCAAAACGATTGTTTAAAATTAGATAGCTTACCAAATCAAATGAAAATTGAAGACTAATCTAACTTCGCAAAAGTTTCTTTAATCTAACACTGCTATATTTTCACGTAACCGTAAATTGAGATACCGTTTTAACACTGACTATTATAACTTCATACTGCACTTAAAAACAGAACTAAATTTGAATATATCAAAACTTTGCGGTTATGAAGAGTATTGTGCAATTAATTATAATTATACAAACATATTTATTTGACTGTATATTTATTTTAGCGCCTGTCGTGGCGCAGAGGCACAAGCGTGTGACCGTAAACGCGACAGGTTGTGAGTTCGACTTCCACTCCAGGAAATGTAGAAGAAAAAAGGAAGCTAAAAAAATATTTTTTGAATTATTTCCATTTTCTTGCTGTGGTGAAATAAGCCAGTCATTTAAGAGATTAGCCAAAACAAACAGATAGAGAGGCAAAAATAGTAAAAAATGCTATTTTGTTGCTAGATTTTTTTTTAACTTCACGCTGTATTCCAAATATAGCAGGGTAAGCATAGGGAACCTGAGAACCTAGTGTTAAGACACTCCATTCTCTTACAACAATTCCGTTCCCCACTTTCCGCCAAATTGAGGCATTGCGTGTTGAGTAGCGGAACTCAACGCCGCGCTTTGCCTTGTTACCAAACCCAGCTTGCTATGTGCACCTTAGCGATATTCATATTAGTAAAAAGCAAGCAAGCCAGCTTAGTAAAAGGCAGTAATCTAATATTACAAACAGACACTCTAATTTTATTTGTATGTAAAGATCATCGCAGTGGGACAGTGTCTCACGACTGTTTGTGGCATCGATCTCCGCTCAGGGAAATTATATTCATTAATTTGTATATTTTTCTAAATATTTTTCCTATCCTAAGTATGTGAATAATACCTTAAAGACATTAAAATATGTACCTTCGTCATCAGTCTAGACTTCAGATGCATACAAAGAACGTAATTATAATTTAATAACATCTTGACGCCTCGCTGCGTCTTGTTTCTCGTGTAATTTAACTTAATGCAATTTGGCAGACGAAGACTAATAAGGGGAAAGCTAGATAATTTAAACTTTTCACTTTATTATATATATATATATATATATATATATATATATATATATATATATTACCTTCAGTTTCAGAACCTAGAGTTAAGACGCTCCGTTCTCTAACGCCTGTCGTGGCGCAGAGGCACAAGCGTGCGACTGTAAACATAACAGGTTGTGTTCAATTCCCACTCCAGGAAATGTTAGTATTAAAAATTCCATTTCCTGGAGTGGGAATCGAACCCAAAACCTGTCGCGTTTACAGCCGTAAGCTTGTGCCTCTGCTCTCACGACAGGCGTTATACATATACATATAAAACCAATAAAATCGTGTTAAAAATAGATAATATTTTAAGCACAGTATTATTAGTTCATTACTATAATCGGAAAATGATAGAAATATTAATAGTTTCCTTACTTACATAACTTCACGCTTTATCTCTAGCGAGGTAGTCATAGGGAATGGAGCGCCAAACGTCACCCTGCATGCCTCTTTCGCCTCGTCCACAGTAATTAACCTCTTCATACATGCCCTCCGGGAGGTCCTCATGCTTTTTATGTGACCTTACTGCAGACTCATTGATACTGTGTTCTCGAAGGTCAACCAAGACCTCCCCCTACCTCTTTTGCCACTCACCTTAGCGTCATATATATTTCTTACCATAATTTCTTTATGGACGAAGGAGCTACAAATATTCATAGCTAATAATAAACTTCCGGTAAACTTTATAAAATTCATTCTATTTAATACTATATTTATCTAAGCCATAAAAAGCTACCATTTTGTTTTGTCTATTACTCTTTTACGTGAAAATATTTTAATATATTTCCATTTTCACGTACTCGTAGTTTGTTATTTTTAGGCTTTCAAATAAATACGTTGGACTATAACTATTTTTATTTAATACTTTATGCTAGCGATTTTGCCACGCTTTAGTGCAGCCAGTGTAACCATCGGTGATCGGTTGAATTGTTAAAAAATAACACGATTAAGCCAATACAACATTTTTTGTTTCATACTTTTATTTAGACGAAATAGCGTTAAGTTTCGCAAAACATATATGGCTCATAAATGTGTGAAAAAATAACAAAAATAGATTTGCAAAAATCTTTTTTCATACTCGCTTTTCTCACTTGTTTGTTCAAAAATTCAATTGAATCCATTGAAGAAATAAAAAGTTTCATACCAACTCTCATTCTATTTTTATCCCCGTTTAAAGAAACTATTTCTTAGTTAAAAAATTAAAAAAATATATGCAAATTTGGACTTCCTTTCATCCGTAAGGACTTTCTACGAATCTTCAAAAATTTTCCATTTCAAAAATCTTTTTAAAAATTGGACTTACAAAAATCCTACTTCTGACTGATTTCGATAATGGACACTGACACTTTAACTATTTTCTGCGTTCATGCGCTCCAATATGGCTTACATAACCAATCTTCGCTATAAACAGCCGTGGCACATAGAGGGCGTGTGATTACTCCGTTTAAAAAATTATACTGAATGGCATATGAGTGGCGAGTATTCAGTTTACCACGCTTGAAGTCGAGGCTTTTTTTTATGGATAACGGATGGCAACACGAGCAGAAGGACCACCTCATGGTAAGTGGTTACCTTCGCCTATGAACATCTACAACACCAGAGATGTTGTAGATGCGTTGCCAACCTAGAGGATACAGATGGAAGGGGAGGATTATGTAGTAGTCCGCTATCGGAACCACCACATTTTAGGGAAAAGATGGGTGGGAAAGGGGAAAACTTGGCTTACATGCCATCGAACTGGAACACAATAAGATATTTGGCGGTTCTTCTTTGACATGACAGTGGTCGGAGGACGAACCTCCTACCACCAAACAAGTTCGTTTTACTGAACCTCAAAATCACTAAATTTCTATTAATCAACATGTGCCGTTTCTGAACATCTGAACATATAAACATAATGCTCCATCATACTCCCCAAGGACTGCAAATACCAAATTTCAGCTTCTCCTGCCTATTACTTTGCGATATGTGTTGTCTGTCAGTCACTCGGTAACACATCCGTTTTATATGTATGGTTAAATAACAAGCCTATCGTGGCGCAAAGGAACAAGAGTGCGATTGTAAACACGACAGGTTGTGAATTCGACTTTCACTCCAGGAAATGAAAATAGTAGACAATATTTAGTATTTTCATTTCCTCGTTCTGGTAACGAGGCAAAGCGCGGCGTTCAGTTCCACCACTTAGCACGCAATACTTCAATTCGGCGGAAAGTGGGGACTAGAAATGTTAAAAGAGAACAGAGTGTTTTAACACTAGGTTCTCTGGTTCCCTCTGCCTACCTTGCTGTGTGGGATACCAAAAAAAATAATAGAACTAAATTATAAACTTAAAAAGACGGAATTTCATCACTAATAACGAAAATAAACAACGTCTTTGCTATACTATGAAATTTTATATTAACAAGAAATACAATTCCATATAGGTGTTCCATGGAATTTCACCTAACAGGGGCTTAAATAAAATGTAAGATATTCTAAGAATGTGCAGGTTACGGTCTTACGGTCGACATTCAGGAAAAATACCGAGCTTCCTGCGGCGCTTGTCGTAATTTATATTTGCCTTTTTAACACTGCCTATAGTTAGCCTACTTTATTTGAATATACGACTGACTATACTGGCAGTTACTTTAATTTGATGATTTATCCTCAATATAATCAAAAAAAGGAAATCGACTTCAAATAAAAGGCATTAAAAAGTAAATTTGGTATGGCTTACTCAAAAATTAGTAGCCAAATCTTATTTTTTGATGGGACCACATTAGAAGCACTAGCTATTATATTTTTAATCATTAAAATCGGTTTACCCAGTTAAAAGTTATACGATAACATATAAAAGAAAATAGTCTAATAGAGTATTTCCTTCTTTTTTTGAATCTATTAAAATTGTAAATACTCTTTGAGAATAATTGAAAATAAATTAAATATAATATCATGATCCCTTCCATCCAGTGGCTCTGGGTTGGCAAGCGCACATCACCACAACATCTCTGGTGTTGTGGCGATGTCTATGAAACTTGAAGAGTAACCACTTACCATCGGGTGGTCCTTCTGCTCATAGATTTGCCGTCCGTTATCCAGTAAAAAAAAAAAAAAAAAATCAAGAGCATTTTTCTTCCGACGCCAGTGTTCGGGACGGCGCCTGGCGTGGCCGGCTCTCCATGTCGGCTTTGCTGGCGCTAGTAGACTTACATCCACCACGTCACCGGACCCGAAGACTACCTCGAATGAATGTGGTACACGTATGCGGTCGGCCCCGCGTAACGCTGCGCACCACTTCCATCTCCGGCATCTTCATCTCCGTGACGCGAGAAGCTCCCTAGGAGTGTGCCCGGGATTTGGCGCCGGCCAACATTCGCTACCGTATAGAAAAGGGCAAGGTCATCTCATTTAGTATAATATTAAATTTCCATATATAATGGAGTCCCTTTACGCGTTTCTCGAAAGAAGGAACTATAAATTAACTAAGTTCTCGTAAAAAAATTTTTAACCAGACAAAGTCAAAAAGGTAAACTATATAGTAATGTATAAGCTCTTTGAAATAAAAAAAAATATTTTAAGCATAACATACAACCTTAAGTGAGAATCGAACCCATATCCAATCACAATTACAGTCAGAAGAGTCCTACCGAACCCCCATAGCTTTACACACATGCCTTTACACATAATATATCTAACATAAAATTTTATATGTACGTCACTCTTATTTGAGGAAAGAATAAATTTACTAATATTTACTAATATTTTACAGTTAACTCGGAAAAAACTTTAATAAAAAAAATATCCAAAAAAATTCAGAAAGGTGAACTATAGTTAAATTACAAGCTGTTTAAAATGATTTAAAAATATAATATGACCTCAAGTGAAATCGAATCTACAACTAATAGCGTTCACAATCAGATGCTGTTCCACTGAGCTGTGATGACTTTACACACACCCATATAGTATAATATTTATTTATTAGATTTTTTTTTTTTTATGGATAACGGATGGCAAACGAGCAGAAGGACCACCTGATGGTAAGTGGTTACCTTCGCCCATGAACATCTACACCACCAGAGATGTTGTAGATGCGTTGCCAACCTAGAGGATAGAGACGGAAGGGGAGGATAATGTAGTAGTCCGCTATCGGAACCACCACATTTTTGGGAAAGAATGGGTGGGAAAGGGGAAAACCTGGCTTACATGCCATTGAACCGGAACACATCACAAGATATTTGGCGGTTCGTCTTTGACATGACAGTGGTCGCGAGCCAGACGGAGGACGAACCTCCTACCACCAAATTCAAAAAAAAATAGATTCACCAGTGGTAATTACATCGGATATAATTTTACAATAGTTTGTTTTCATTCTTATAGCTAAATACATTACCTTTTAAGGTGAATACCACATGCAATTATGAGGCCAAGACATACTTTTTTTACAAAATTAGTTTTAAAATGTTATTAAATTACAATCAATGAATAGGAAATAATACTAAAAAGAAAAAAATATTAAATTTTATATATACACGATTCTCATTTGAGGAAGGAATTAATTTACTAATATTAGTAGTTATCTCCCAAAAGTACAACAATGTCTCGCCTAGAAAAAAAAGTGATAAGACAAACAAAGTCAGAAAGATAAACTATGTAGTAAAATTTTTTTGAAAGGAAAATAATTTAAAGTACGAGTATAACATGGTCTTAAGTGAGAATCGAATCTACAATCAATCCCGTGTTTACAGTCCAGAAGAGTCCCTCCATCCCGTGATGGTCCTTTTCAAATACAAAGAAAGTATAATATATATATATATATATATTTTTTAACCACCTCACACTGTATCCACTGCAGGGTAGGCAGGAGGAAACCCGGAGAACTGAGAGCTACAGGAGTGTTAAGGCACTGCGTTCTCTTACAACAATTCTGTTCCGCTTTCCGCCGTATTGGTACATTGCGTGCTGAGTGGCGGAACTCAGCACTCACACTTTGCCTTGTTACCAAACCCAGGAAATAAAAAAGGTGCATTTCCTGGAGTGGAATCGAACCACAATCTGTCGCGCATTAACAGTCGCACGCGTGTGCCTCTGCTCCACGACAGGCGTTATATACAAAAAACTATAAATTTCCTAATATTAGTTCTAGCCAAAGAAAATTTTGATCAAAGAATTTTACCCAGATAAAGTCAAGAAAGGTGAACTATATAATAAAATATAATAAACGCTTTAGGCTTTTTTACGGGACACCCAGACCGAGAGGCAGCTATTTACATTTGCGGATATATTCATTATTAAACATTCTCTTCTACTGAATAAAATAACGAGACATGGGTCTTCAAGTTTTCTTGGGACGTATTATCTTTTTTTAAATACAGACGCTGTACTTAGATATATTTTTTAAAATTACGGTTCTCTATATTAACTTATAATTCTTTTTGCGATTTGGCGGCGAAGGTCTGAAGGGTTTATATTTTTAAATTGTTCTCAGATTCACATGAGATAAAGCGCGGCGTTTGGATTGCCCTTAACGTTTTTAGCTCCACGCCTTATCACGCTATATATAGCAGACAGGGGCATCAGAGAGCCTAGTGTTAAGACACTTTAGTTCTCCTTTCATATTTCCTTTCCCCACTTTCCACCGAATTCAAGTCATTACGTGCTGAATGTCGGAACTCAACGCCGCGCTTTGCCTTCTTACCAGAGCGAGGAAATGAAAATACTAAATATTATTGAATATTTTCATTTCTTGGAGTGGGATTCGAGCCCACAACGCGTAATAGACGCGCGCTTGTGCTTCTGCGCCACGACAGGCTTCAAAATGTTTTAAATTACTTATTATTTAAGTCCATTAAAACAAAATCACAGCTACTTACAATACTTGTATACAAATAATATAATAAATAAACTTAGCTAAAATATACTTAAGATAAAATACCTGAGAGATTACAATAAGCAGATTCATCAAATAAAAATCGGTTTACGGAGTTCGTGGAATTGACAGTTGCAAGTTGTCATACAAGATTACTAGTTATTATATTATGATGTTATAAAAAATATAAGAAATAATTGAGAATTATAACAGGCAAAATCGATGCCAGTTGTGGTAGGCACAAGCGTGCGACTGTGAATGCGACAGGTGTGGGTTCGGTTCCCCTCTCAGGGGAATGATTATACATATATAAATTATATTCATTTCTCCACTCTGGTAAGACAAATGCACGGCGTTGAGTTCCATCACTCAACACGCAATATCTCGGGCAATCTCTCTCCTCTCGCAATATCTCGCAATAATTCGGGCGGAAAGCTGCGAACGGAGTGTTTTAATACTAGGTTCAAAACATGAAATTGCTAAATATAATAAATGAATACATGTTATGATTTATAAATATGATATCTGTATGAATACTCTATGTAAAGCCATCTCTAGAGATTTGCTATGGACATGAGTCGGGATTGGAAAATGATTTATATTCTTCGAACACGATACGACACTTACCTATACTACGAAGATATTATATGTACTTGTACTGGAAGCACAAATAGTTAAATTTTCTTAATATTTTAATAAGCAATTAAAATACATAAAAAATCTACTCCGAATTAAATCATTTGATTTTCATAGCTTCACGCTGTAAATCGCATATAGCAGGGTAGGCAGAGGGAACCTAGTGTTAAGACATTCCGTTCCCCACTTCCCGCTGAATTGAGGCATTGCGTGCTGAGTGGCGGAACTCAACGCCGCGCTTTGCCTTGTTACCAAACCCAGGAATTGAAAAATTCCATCTCCTAGACTGGGAATCGAACCCACAGCCTTACGCGTTTGCAGTCGCATGCTTGTGCCTCTGCGCCATGACAGGCGTTATCTATTATACTTTAACTATTCTATTAAATATGTAATATGAAAAATACTATCGCATACATAAACTTTGATCACGAGATATTCCTTAGGGAACATATAAAACTGGAGAAGGGAAAAGGTCAAATATATTACAAACAGTAAGCAATATAGCAAAGTTTACGTTTATTACATAAGTATTGATTTATATCGGTTCTGATTCGATATTATTTTACATTATCACTTTATTCTAAAAGGCGCTGAGTATTTTTGGGTGTTACCGCATAGAGTTACTGGGTGAACCGATTTTGATGATTCTTCTATATGATAGCTAGTGCTTCGGATGTGGTTACGTTTAAATTTAGTGAAAATCTCTGTTGATTAGTTTTGAGTTATTCGTAATAATTTTACTTATTGGTGTTTTTGCTAAAAAAGTTAGTTTCCTTTCTTGTATCTTAATTATAAAATATTTTGTTGTCCACTTTTCCTATATTTGAGATACTACGTATAATTTACTCAATGTAAAGAGTAATAATATAAATATAGTCTTATTCCCCGAGTGGGAATCGAATCCACAACCAACTTTGCTTATAGTCAGACACTATCCCACTTCGCCATCATGTTCTTTATATCTAGAAATACCTAATTAATAATGCTAGTGTCCCCGTAAATGCGTTACTAACGCATTGCATAGTGACGTCACTTTGTATAAACATGGATGTCAAACCATGGTAATGTGTGTAACATGTGTTTTATTAATTTAATATACTTATGCATTATTTTAGAAAACTATTAGCATTCTGCATTCCTTCTCTATATAGACTATAAGTGTGCCAAGTTTCATGCTCCTCAGTTCGCGTTATTTTCGTAAAAAGGGGTACAAAGTTTTTGTTTTACATACTATTGTAACATGAATGAGAAATTCTTCTCTGAATTTTAACACATAAGAAATAATTTTAATGTCATAAGAACATTATAAAGTAAATAAAAGACAATATAACAAAGAAGCAAGGCTTTGTTTACTTGACTATAAATATCTTGCTTTATCCGTTTTTTTGGTACAATTATTTAAAGCCCTCTAAATTGTGTTTACGAGCGGTCGTTCGTTAGGCTTACTTTGTAGCCAGTATAAACTATCTATTGACGTTTCTACACTTTTTCTTACAAAAAAATCGTGGTCTCGTTTCATATTGACATACACTAGAGACTTTTTACATGAAACAAAATGTAGGTCGTTAAAAACTTTTTTAATAATAAAAAAAATGAACAAAACATCGATTCATAATAAAATATACTAAAATCTAAAATTATTACGAATAACTCAAAAACTACTAGTTATATTTTGACTAAACTTAAATAGGAGAATCAGGTGCACTAGATATCATATAATATAGAATAATTAAAATTGATTCACCTAGTAAAAAGTTATGCGGACAAATACAAAAAACAGTTGAATTCATAACCTCTTTCTTTTTTGAAGTCGATCAACGATAGTCGTCGAGTGACGATATATGCTTCTAAATTAAGCTGCAAAATTCTATCCGGACAAACATACATACGACTATATTGCTAGTAAAATAAAACATTGTGCAAAATCTCTGTAAATACCTTATGCTGTGGTTATCGGAAGTGATATAAAGACGTTACCGGACCAGGGAAATCTATATAATTTTTATATAGCAGGGTAGACAGAGGGAACCTAGTGTTAAGACACTCCGTTCGCCACTTTTCGCTGAATTGAGGTATTGCGGGCTGAGTGGCGGAAACTCAACTCATCGCCGCGCTTTGTCTTGTAACCAAACCCAGGAAATGAAAAATTCCATTTCCTGGAGTGGGAATTGAACCCACAACCTGTCGCGTTTACGTTCGCATCACCCAAAAAAAACTCAAAGAAAGTTGTGGTAACCGGAAGTGATATTGAGACGTTGCTGCATTCGATTTAGAGTAATGGCGCAATTTAACGCTGAGTTTTATCTTGCTTACCTAACCAGGGAAATATATGGTATTGTATGGTACCTTGCAATAACGAACGTGAGTCACACCTTATGTGATAAAAAATATAAAAAAATTATGTAAACTTTTTCAATCTAGTATAAAAACTCAAACGCCTGACGTGGCGTACTGTAACTGTAAATGCGATAGGTTGTGGGTTCGATTCCCACTCCTGGAACTGTAAGTATAATCATTTTCTGGGTTTAGTAACAAGGCAAAGCGTGGCGTTGAGTTCCGCCACTTAACACGCAATGCCTCAATTTGGCGGAAAGTGAGGAACGGAAATGTTTAAAGAGAACAGAGTGTTTTAACACTAGGTTCTATGGTTCTTTCTGCCTATTCCGCTATATGCGGGATACAGCGTGAAGTTAAAAAAATAAATAAAATCAAACAATAACATAATACATATGACAAACTGTCCTTATACGTAGAATTCAAGACAATGATTACTTTATTATCAGTTAAAGTGAGATTGGTTAGGAAGTGTCCAACTAATGGCATCGCCGATCTTGTTTGACGTCCGCCTCCTCGTCAAAACTTTGTGACTTCAGTTCAGTTTAGTTTTATTAGTCGATCTGTTCTTTAAGGCTATTTAATTAAATTTTACTAACGTAGCTAGATAAGATTGATGCCTGTTGTGGCGCAGAGTCACAAGCTTGTGACTGTAAACGCGACAGGTTGTGGGTTCGACCCCCACTACAGGAAATGGAATTTTTCATTTCTTGTGTTTGGTAACAAGGCAAAGCGCGGCATTGAGTTTCGCCACTCAGCACGCAATGCCTCAATTCGGCGGAAAGTGGGAAATGGAGTGTCTTAAAACTAGGTTCCCTCTGCCTACACTGCTATATGCGGGATAGAGTGTGAAGCTATGTGTATATGTAGCTAGATAAGAAAGTCAAAGCGCTTGGACGGTGTCCAAGAGGCGAGTTCGAGTCCCGCTACGTACAATTTTTATATGTTTTCAAAAAATGTTTTTCGTTTCCTAAGTGTATGATTAACACTTAAAAACTATCAAAATCAAATTTTTGTTTCTTAAGGAGGACAGCATCTGACTACAAACACGACTGGTTGTGGGGTCGATTCTTACTCAGGGAATGAAAATATGGAACTTATCTGCATTTTATTCGCTCTAGCAAGACAAATCGCGGCGTTGAGCTCTGTCACTTAATACGTAATGTATCGAAATTCGCGGAAGGAGTATCTTAACACTAGGTTTTGTATGACAACCCTGCTACATACAATTTAATTAACAAAATAAACCAAACATTACTTAAAACTATAGAAAACTCTCTGACTACCCTGCTATAGAACATAATGTGAAGCTACATACAATATAATTTTATAATAAGCCGGACATCATTATAAACTATAGTATCCAAAAATAACAAGAATTATAAAAAAATAACTATATGACAAATCAAATAACCATACCACTAGAAATCTAAATTGACGTAAAACAAAGCTTCTGTAGTCATAAAGAAAACTTTGTATTCCTTAACATTTTTACGCTTGAATCTACTACGTTGGCTTGTCAAGTACAGTCCCGTGATAAAAGACTGTTTGTCAAAAATGGAATAATTGGGTCATTTCTGAATATCATAAAAGAAATGATCCATTCACGGCCGTGTTTCTGTATGCATCGTAAAAAGAGGGTAAATTTTAGCAATTTTTACACGTCGCTAGAGTTGTTACTTTGGTTAGTGGTTTTACATATGTTTGTTTAAGCTTAGATGCTCAATAATATTTTTATAGCTGTAAAGTCATATAAAACGTCAAAATGATACTTAAAAATGGCTATATGTATGATTATGATTACTTATATAAAAACTAGCTTTATATATGAGAAATAATGGAAATGAACAAAGGTTTTTTCCTGAGATTTGAACTGTCTATGAACGTATTAATTTAGTTTTCCAAGAACATGATAAACATCCCTTACTTCTACTTTAGTCGTTGGAGTAAAATTTTGAAGTAACAAGATAGTGAAGAAGGTCATTTTCTTTAAATTCTTGTTGTCTTTTGCTTTTTTGATTGATTTTGAAAATAGTTTATTATCTCGTTTTTCACATGTTTCTTAAAAAGTGACAAATATATCTTCCAATGTAGATGCAAGGTCTCGAATTTGGGTACAAAGCGGCGAACGGAGAGTCTTGACACTGGCTTCACAGTGACTACTGCTCACAGCCTGCCTGCCTGGTGATGGCTACCACCAGGGTACCACCCTGCTATGCGGAATAAAGTGTAAAGCAGTTTTATGGGCCTATTTCAGATAGACAAAATTACTTGGTAGTTGTAGTTGTAAAATAAAGAATCAAATAACAAAAAAATACCTCAACAATTATGTCATAAATATCATAAATGACAATGTTACAACAATTTTCAAAACTTACGCAAAGCCCAATATTACGTTAACATGCTATAGTTTTATTACAGCAAAATAGCGTCACCTACTAAAACGACGTATTCGTCTCTTGAGACCTATTTAAAAGCTTCTGAGTTGATTCAGCAGACCGCGGTAATGTGGAGGACAGGGTGCCCTGACTCTAATTTCTTTCTAAGTGGTATGCTATGCGGAAAAACCATTAAGTTTTTACAATTCGATTAGTTCAGTTCAGTTCTTTAACTCCAGGAAATGTTAGTATTTTCATATCCTGGGTAACAAGGCAAAGCGCGGCGTTGAGTTCCGCCACTCAGCACGCAATGCTTCGGAACGGAATTGTTGTAAGAGAACGGAGTGTCTTAACACTAGGTTCTCACGTTCCCTCTGCCTACTCCGCTATATGTGGGATACAGCGTGAAGTTAAAAAAAAATAAAATAAAATAAAAATGTTCTTTCATTATAGCGCTTCGAACGTGCCAATAGAGCACAAATCACTTCGCCAATGTCACATTGTATGGAGAACACATGAAGGAAGATTGAATAATCCGATTATGCATTTGAAAAGTTGTGATTTTTCGTAATACACCCTAAATCAATCTAAATTAGGCTTTCAAGGTAAAAAAAAGATTTGTTTTGTCAAGATTATTGTGCGAAATTCTATATCGACGAACAAAATGTATAAATTAAAATAATATGTGTTATGTATAAAAGCTAATAGTATTGTTTCGGTATAAAAGGCAAAAAATATATACATACTTTGCGATATATAAAATATGGAAAGATATCGGAAATAAATGTTTTTTTTTTATTTCTACACAATAATAACTCAAACAAATTTATTTATTTGTGTTATTATTGTGTACACTTATAAACTCCCTCCTTGTACACTTACTTACTCCTTCTACTTTTTTTTTTAACGCTGTATCCCGCATAAAGCAGGGTAGGCAGAGGGAACCTGAGAACCTAGTGTTAAGGCACTCCGTTCTCTTACAACAGAACACAGAGGCACAAGCTTGTGACTGTAAACGCGACAGGTTGTGGGTTCGATTCCCACTCCAGGAAATGTTAGTATTATCATTACCTGGGTTTGATAACAAGGGAAAGAGCGGCGTTGAGTTCCGCCACTCAACACGCAATGCCTCAATTTGGCGGAAAGTGGGGAACGGAATTGTTGTAAGAGAACGGAGTGTCTTAATACTAGGTTCTCAGGTTCCCTCTGCCTACCCTGCTATATGTGGGATACAGCGTTAAGTTAAAAAAAAGAATATAACTTACTTAACTACTGTAATCAAAAAGAATATTAAAAATCCAGTAGTTCAACATTCTATAATAGTACAGGTATTACATTTCTATATGCAATATTGTAACTACAATTCCTTTACACAAAAAGATGCAAAAAAATACAACCGTACATAAAAACAAAATTCCTAAAACAATTAGAATATATAATATATTCAAAAAGGAGCCTTAAAGCTTCACTTATAAGCTTACTAACATGACTAAATAAAATCAATAGCTGGTAAGCTCGACGAGGTAATACTTGACGTTTGTGTACTACGTGAGGAGCGATTAGATTTGCGAAGAAACTCTATATATAGAGTCTGCTTAGTGCATCTTGTTACTTTTATATAATAGGATAAATATTAAAATAGTGTATTTATATTTAAATAATAATTTAGAGTTATGAATAAACAGTGTGGGTTCGATTCCCAGTCCAGGAAATGTTAAAGTTTAGTATTTTCATTTCTTGGGTTTGGTAACAAGACAAAGCGCGGCGTTGAATGCCACTACTCAGCACGCAATGCCTCAATTCGGCGGAAAGTGTGGAATGCAGTGTCTTAACACTAGATTCTCAGGTTGCCTCTGCCTACCCTGACATATGAGGGATACAGTGTGAAGCTAAAAAATGGATAATATGAATAATAAAGTTGAATCTTTTGACGATTTACATATAATTTTATATATATTTGCTCTGCTCTTGCAATACCAACCGCAGTTGAGTTGAATCACTAAGCACGCAATACCACGTTTTACCAGAGCAGGGAAAATGAAAATAATTAAATATTCCTCCGAATTGAAATCGAACCCACAACCAATCACACTTAAAGTAAAACGCTGTTCCACTTCACCACGATTGCTTCCCATCTAATAATAATGCATATAATATTCATTAAAATATATCTACATTCTACAGATGCAGGATTTATTATAAAAGCTTGTCTTTTCTTATCAACAACAATACGAACCGGTTTGAATTTGTTCTTATAATGATAAGAAAGCTTTGCGTCGTCTTAAGGGACTTTACACAAAGTGAATTTGTATTTCACAAGGACATTACTCTTCTAAAAAGATCTGTCCAAGATGTACTTAAATTTTGTTCAAATATTCACTCGTACATATATTTTGATTTTTTTTATTTTGGTATTCAAGATTTCTTTGTTTTGTTATGTTATATGCAAGAAAATTTTAGAAATAAATCATCTTTAATATTATGAAATCATTTATTAGAATAATTAAGAGATTTTTCTTTCATGCTGTATTCCTCACATAGTCGTTTAGGCAGAGGGCACCAGAACCTAGTGTTAAGACACTACGTTCCCTTTTAACATTTCTGTTCCCTACTTAACTAAAAAAGCATTAAGAAATAACTTCATATAAAATTTACTAAAAGGTGAAATCATTACGAATAAATCCTAAACTTTTTTTTTTTTTTATGGATAACGGATGGCAAACGAGCAGAAGGACCACCTGATGGTAAGCGGATACCTTCGCCCATGAACATCTACAACACCAGAGATGTTGTAGATGCGTTGCCAACCTAGAGGATACAGATGAAAGAGGAGGATAATGTAGTAGTCCGCTATCGGAACCACCACATTTTTGGGAAAGGATGGGTGGGAATGGGAAAACCTGGCTTACATGCCATCGAACCGGAACACATCACAAGATATTTGGCGGTTCGTCTTTGACATGATAGTGGTCGCGAGCCAGACGGAGGACGCTGCCTATAATAACCTAAACTGCTGGTCAGATCTTAAGTAAATATAAATGGGGCCATATCAAAAGCACTAGCTATTATATAAATAAAGGAATCAAAATTGATTCACCTAATAAAAAGTCATGCGGGACACACCAAAACAAAGATACAGTCGAATTGAAAATCTCTTCCTTTTTTTTGAATAATAAGTAGATTTGGGATTATTATCATAGCTTTTCTAACAACAACAGATCTACACCTACATATATTATAATTATAAAATTTTCTTTTGATGGTTTTTCAACCTCAGTATTCAGTTTTACTCAAGACTGCATCACTATCTGACGTCACTCAAGCGAGTTGTATATACAATAGTATTTTGCATATCGTGCTTCGTGAATAGATTTATTTACGAAATTCCAGCTTTCGTAGAGGGACCGTTGTGGTGCAGTAGGACAACATCTGTAAAAGCGATTGGTTGTAGTTTCAATTCCTCCTTGAATAATATAATTTTATTAAAATTATTTCTTTTTTTTCGCTCTAATAAGACAGAGTGGCGTTGAATTCCGCCACTTAACACGCCCAAGTCTCGAATACTGGCGAAAAAAGGCGAATGTCATGACATTAGGCGCGTTAAAGCGCGAAGATGTTACTTTTTATTTACTATGTCATGTTTACTATAAACTAAAAAATGGTTATAAAACTGCTCTATCCAAGGTTTCTTGTAAAATTTAACAACATTTATTTATTCATTAAATACACATACATACATAGCTTCTATTCGCCCTCAATTCGGCGGAAAGTGGGGAACGGAATTCTTGTACGCGAATGGAGTGTCTTAACACTAGGTTCTCGGGTTCCCTCTGCCTACCCGAATGATACAACGTGAAGTTAAAAAAAACATAGCTTCACGCTGTATCCCGCATATAGCAGCGTAGGCAGTGGGAACCTAGTGTTAAGACACTCCGTTCCCCACTTAATGTTAATAAAATAATTAATTAGAATCTAAATTGAAAGTGGAGTGTCTTAACTAAATCTATTCCTGACATTATTACAAGAAAACATATAATGAATACATGAAATAATCAAAAGAAAATAGTATTTAATATAGCTAACTGAACTTTGGCACTAGACAGATCTTTGATTATATTACAGTAGAATAAATTAAGTTGAAGACGAAATGAATATCCCTTTTACACGTTAAAACAATGTTATTCGCTGAGTATAGTATCGTGAATTAGTTTAAAAAAACCGTTACAATTTCATACTATTTTAAATTGTTTAATGGATGATATGATATGATAACATGACATGATAACTAGCGATTCAGATGATGTCTCATTCAAATTTAGTTGATATCTGACGTGTAGTTTTTGAGATATTCGTAACAATATTACTTTTTAGTGGATTTCATTTGAAATCAGTTTTATTTTTTTGCTAAAATCTAAGTTATTAACATGTCAAGAAAAGTTGCATTTACGAAAATATTATAAATTCGAATCAATGCTATTGCTAATATATAATCGCATTTATCGAAATAATCTCAGATTATGATTTTTACATGAAAGTAAGCTTTGTAAATTTTTAAAAACTTAAAAAATAGTCATACATATATACATAGCTGTATCCCGCATATAGTAGGGTAGGCAGAGGCAGCCTAGTGTTAAGACACTCCGTTCCCCACTTTCCGCCGAATTGAGGCATTGCGTGCTGAGTGGCGGAACTCAACGCCGCGCTTTGCTTTGTTACCAAACCTAGGATATAAAAAATAAAATCCTGGAGTGGGGGTCAAGCCCACAACCTGTCGCGTTTACAGTCGCACGCTTGTGCCTCTGCGCCACGACAGGCGTTTATAAAAAAAATTAAAAAAAAATATTTTTATTTATCCTTTCATATCGCTCAATAAGTCAATTATAACCAAAACTTTTCTAATTATTTAATAGTTAGACAGTTCAAAATGAAGATGTTGCACCGAATCGAATATTAGCATAACTTTAGAAATTCTGATAGAAATATCGAAGTATCCGGCATTTTCCCAGCAGAAGACGTCTTACCGGTGAAGCGTCAATAATTTGTTAAATGAAATCACTCGGGAGCTCACAAATTTAGTGCAAAGGAGAAGTGATTTAATTAGAGATGCGCCTTACTAGTACCTACATATACCTACTTACTACGTTCCATTAGATGTCGAGGTAATGGGAAGTTTTAGTCATTTTAGTTTATTATATTGTTACATCATATCAGTCAATTTAGCCCGTCGTGGCGCAGTGGGACGTTTGACTGTAAATGCGATAGTTGTGGGATCGATGCCCACTCTCGGTTGCGGTTTATATTGAAATTATTTTTATTTCCCCGCTCCGGTAAGATAATGCGATGAAATATGTGTGTGTGAAACATACGTGTGTGGGAAACATACATATATACATACATAACTTCACGCTGTATCCCGCATATAGCAGGGTAGGCAGAGGGAACCTAGTGTTAAGACACTCTGTTCCCCACTTCCCGCCGAATTGACGCATTGCGTCTGAGTGGAAAACATGATATGATGTATTGTTATTTTTTTAATAAAATCAAAGCGCGGCGTTGAGTTCCGCCACTCAGCACGCAATGCCTCAATTCGGTGGAAAGTGGGGAACGGAGTGTCTTAACACTAGGTTCTCAGGGTCCCTCTACCTACCCTGCTGTATGCGATATATAGCGTGAAGCTAAAAAAATAGCAATAATAAAAAAAAAAAACTAAATAAAAAACATTTACGTAATCACATTTTGTGAAAAAAATAAATATGTATATCGAAAATATGAAATTTTATTTCCTTTATTTCAACGTCGTTTTCAATATCCTGTACATTTGGGGCAAATACGACTACGACTGTTTAACCGGAACCCATATCATTGTAAATATTCCTCAGAAGTATATGTCACGAACATTTGACAAGCATGTATTCGATAAATTGACGATTGTCATGTGTTGTAATGGTTAAAGGCGGGGATAGGTTCGATTTCCGTATGTAACTAATATTATTTCTTCTGTTAAGTAAGACAAAGCTCGGTAGAGTTTCACTACCCGAAACATTATTACGAATAACTTAAAAGTAAATTTAAATGACACCACATCAAAATTGGTTCACTCAGTAAAAAAAAACCCTTGATAAAAAGAACCTTGATCTGTTTTGGAAGTCGGTTGAAAAGGGTGGAAAGTAAAGAATAAAATGTCTTGTCAAAAATCAAATTCATTTTTTTAGCTTCACTTTATTCTTGGCGGGATAGTCAGAGAGTATTGAGCACCAATCAACACGCAATATCTTGATGTTAAATGAGGTTTAAGAACATTTATTTCTTATAAGAATAATAAAATTCACTTACATAAAAATAATTAAAATTTAAACATAAAACATAAAAAGGACAGTTACGTACAATCAAGTAAAAAAAAATAAAAAATAAAAGAGGTAGTTTTATAAAGTTTGTAAGCAAATGAACATAAGAATGTTTTTAAAGATTCCTTAGTCTAAGTGAAACTGGAGATGGCATCAGTGTAATTTGTAAAAACAATATAAATATATACTTTTATTTATATACTATTTTTTTTTTATATACTGTTGGTATGGATTATCATATTATATATTAAATACATTTATTGTTTATGTCTTTGTTATAATTTTTATTCATTTATTATTTATTTTTTTATTTATTTCTTTCTTTTTTAATATACACATATAAGAATATAATACACACATAAATATAAGTATCATAGATCTATATACATACATATTTATTTATAATATAGGATTTTGAATGCTTTTTAAATGTTATTGTTGTTTTAGAATGTTTTATATCCAATGGTAATTTATTGTAATATTGGGCACCCTCAAACATTATATTTTTTTTTCTATTTTTTTTTTTTTTTGGAAATTGGAGCTTGTAACGTTAGGTTTCTTCATGACATATGCCTTTGCTATGTGGGAAAAGCGTAAAGAAATGCAATAGTCAGATTAAAATTTTACCTTAATTTTAACGTCTGTCGTGGCGTAGGCACAAGCGTGCGACTGTAAACGCCATAGGTTGTGGGTTCGATTCCCACTACAGGAAATGTAAAATTTAGTATTTTCATTTCTTGGGTTTGTAACAAGGCAAAGCGCGGCGTTGAGTTCCACAACTCAACACGCAATGCCTCAATTCGGCGGAATGTGGGGAACGGAATTGTTGAAAGAGAATGGAGTGTCTTAACACTAGGTTCTCTAGTTTCCTCTGCCTACCCTGCTATATGCGGGTTACAGCGTGAAGTTAAAAAAAAAAGCCTAAATAAATGACCCAGGCTATATATCCCGAAAATATCTTAGAACAAATGGACTATAATACGCATAATTCAGATTGTAACAAAATTGAAACGAATTGTTACAAATAACTCCTAAACTAATCGTCAGATCTAAACTAAATTTAAATGGTATTACATCAGAAGAACCACCTATAATATAAAAAAAGGAAAACCAAAATTGGTTCATTCTGTAAAAGTTATGCGGTATACACAAGAAAATACAGCCACATTTATAACCTCTTCTTTTATGAAAGAATGAACATAACTTTTAAATGCATACATTAATTAATTTTGTTATTTGAGATTTTCTATATAGAAATAGAATTTAAATTCCAATTTATCTTAAAGTTTTAATTTATCTCTCAAAGCTTTCACTCAAAGAGCTTTGGTAGTTTTCCCGTGTCGATGTTCCTCCGCTATATATACATAATACAAATAAATATACAACGTGCTACAATACGAGCTAAAATGTACTTTAAAAATGTATTATAGGTAATAAACAATATTTTGAGTGTAAAGCGACAGGTTGTGGGTTTGATTCCCACTCCAGGAAATGAAGTAATTTCATTTTCTGGGATTGGTAACAAGGCAAAGCGGCGTTGAGTTCCGCCACTCAGCACGCAATGCCTCAATCAGGCGGAAAGTGGGGAACGGATTTGTTGTAAGAGAACAACTTTTTTTTAAGATACTCCAGCCTTAACACTAGGGTCTCAGGTTCCCTCTGCCTTCTCTACTACCACTATATGCGGGATACAGCTTGAAGTTAAAAAAAAAACACAATATTTTCCCATAGCAGGATTATTGGATCCAATCTAGTGTTTAGTTTAACACTGCGATCTCCAGTACACGCCCGAATTTCAAACGTTGCGTGTTGAGTGACGGAAGTCACTTTGTCTTTCCAGAGAAAAATAATTTAAATATTTCCCCTGAGTGGCAATCGAACCCGCAACCTATCGCGTTTACAATCTCATGGTGTTTTACTGCGCTACAATACCTTTTATCTAAGATCTCTTATATTATTATTTATTTAGATTAGTGGGGAACGGAGTGTCTTAACACTAGGTTCCCTCTGCCTACCCTGCTATATGCAGGATACAGCGTTAAGCTAAAAAAAATATAAAAAAACTCTTTATTCTGCAAAATATAAGAAAAGGATAAAAATAATATTTCCAAAGTAATAATCAGCATAAATATGATATGAGCAACGTACTTACATGGCGTACGATCAAAAATGCAAATGATCCATGCATAAAACTAGTTAATGAAAGCGGTGCCTTGAGGGAATATATAAATATTAAACGCAATATTGACTGTTCACCGTCACTCTGCAAGAATTAATGAGGAATATCGGCTTTGTCCGTTGACATGGTCACCACAGGATAATTGAACTACATATTTTGATTGACTGAAAGGCAAAGGCTGAAGTGTAATTATGTATGTTTTTTTAACTCTGGGTATATATTTATTATAGCTGTTTCGCGGCTTTGTTTGCATGGAGTATTAAATCTAAAATCTTTTTTTCCTCCGTCTTCGTAGATATTTAGAGAAATGCTTCTCTAGTCTCTCTCTCCTATACTACCCAAGGCTATATGCAAAATTTTAGCTTTCTATGACCAGTAGTTTTGCCTGATGTTACTTGTTAGTCATTCAGCAACGTAACAGTAACTTTTATATATGTAAAAAATAAAAAAGACAACGCCTGTCGTGGCGCAGAGGCACAAGCGTGCGACTGTAAATGCCACAGGTTGTGGGTTCGATTTTCACTCCAAGAAATGGAATTTTTCATCTCCTGGGTATAGTAACAAGGCAAATCGCGGCGGCGGTGAGTTTCGCTACTCAGCACGCAATGCCTCAATTCCGTGGAAAGTGGGGAACGGAGTGTCTTAACTCTAGTTCCCTCTGCCTACCCTGCTATATGCGGGATACAGCGTGAAGCTATGAATGTATGTATGTATAAAAAAGACATGTTATTTTTATTACGCTTATGGGGGAAATACTAAGATTTTTATCCTTACGTAGTTCATCTATTGCGACAAAAACCTATTACTTTGTCCTAATTTTTTCAGCGATACAGAAACTGTGTGTTATGTTAGTAAGTGTCAATAATTTATTCCTTAATTTCTTCGAAGAAAACTTGTAAGCGTAACATCATTTATTTAATATTTTTTCTTTTTTAATATGAAGTCATTTTAAACATAATGCAGTAGAGGTAAGCCTGATAGCTATAATAGCGAAAACTGTCTACGATCTACTATAAGATTTCGACCTTTCTAGAATTATCATTAATTCATTTCTAGCAAATATTTCGAAAGCGGTGTTAGTTGGATCTTTTCAAATTTAGTTCGGTAGAGAGAGGAGCGCGGAGAGAGGAGGAGAACGTTAACTCGCATTTTAAAGGGGACTCTTAAACCAACACTTAGGTCGCTAGCCCTAGGCACTCTCCAAATTCCTCTTTCTGCAACGCGGTTGCCCCGGCATCTGCACGAATCCATGAATTGGAAAGCTAAGAAGTTTTTGTTAATTGTTTCTTCTCTATATCTGAGTATTGAAGTCACAATTTTTGCATTTCTAATCAGGCATTGGACAACTGCGCCACTATGGCTTCCAGACATATTTTATTTAGCTTCAAGGACAAAAATCCTCCACAAAACATTAAACAAATATTTATTTTCAGAATATTCCAAAATATTTTCAGTGGATTTTCTTACAACAAAATAGATAATAGTCAGTTTCTGACATTCGACCTTAGTATAATAAAAATCGATACAGGTCTATACAACGATTATAACAATCTCCAGTCAAAGCAGACCACGAGACGGGAGTCTAAGTAAATTATTCAGAGGACTCAAAAAGGGAATACAAATATGGGCGAACGTTGCAGCAACTTTGATGAGTTGGCTCGAAGGGTCGTATTTGTTCAGGCGATGTATTTGACCACGGGAATTAGTAATAGGCAGTACAAGTATTCAACATTATACAGTGTTGTGTATTATATAACTTTGGTTTTGAATAAGTCTTAAATGTCATGTTTAAATGATATATGAGATTTGTTTACGGTTAAATAAGGAGGTTCAGTGATAATTATTGAGATTCACAAAGGAAAATTCTAGTGAAGGATTATTCTTCTCTCAACTTTGATTTGTTGGAGTGGCATATTTATTTAGTTTCACGTTTTATCCCGCAAAACACAGTAAACAGAGAGAGCCTAAAGTCAAAACAGTCCGTTTTCTTCTTTCCACCAAAATCAGAGACATTGGGTGTTGAATAGCGGAACTCAACGCCGCATTTTGTTTTACATATAATCTTTCCTCCGGAGGTATCAAAACCAAAAACATCGTGTTTACAGTCAGACGTAGCCAGGATACCCTTTTGGCATATTTTATCTTGATTGGAGAACAAAAATCCTCCCCAAAATGTTTAACGAATATTTATTTTCAATTCCCATAATATTTTCATTGAGTTTCTTTTCTTTTTATTATTATAATTTTTGATTTTGTAAATATTTTATGATATATCTTTTTAAAAAAAATTGTTTAAATTTTTATCTATGTTTTTTTGTTGTATATACAATGTTTTTGTAGGGCCTTTTAACAGAGGTTTGCGGTTGACGAGGCGGCACGAATCGTTGGGTGGCAAATTTAATTATTTGCTTATTTGTACGTATCTTATTGAAATTAATTATTTAAATATTCTAGTTCTTTTACGTCTTTCAAGATATTAAAAATAATTTCTTTAGAAAAATTGAGAACAAGTTACTTTATATTTAGTTATTCGACTAAGAAATGCTACCGTAAGCATTTTGTGTAAGTTTGAGAGAAGACTGATGGTGTATGTCATTATTTATATAATTTATATCACCGTTTCTATGGATCAATATAGTATACAACTCAGTCCAGAGTTTCGGGACTGATTCACTAATCAAGATTTCATATATAATGATAGCATTTTTTATATATGCTAAGAATTCATTTCTAATAATGCCTGAAAGATTTTACCCTCTCTTTTGTTACTACTACTGCTTCAACTTCGCTTGGCAATATAGTCACATTTCCACTATCTGTTAAACATATGGCTTCTTTTGGTAACTGCTTGTGATAAATATAATTCAACGGCGATTGATGCTGTCTCTTGAAAGTTTATTTACCATATGTATTTTATTCAAGGTCGTGTATAACATATATGGTACATACGAAAATCGTGATGATTCTACTCGTATAGTTCTTTTAATTACAATTTAATTCCATTTGTAAGCGCGGCGTTGAGTTCCACCACTCAGGACTGCCTTAATTTGGCGGAAAGTAGGCAACGAAGTGTCTTAACTTTAACTTTGTCTGCCTACCCTGCTATATGCGGGACACAGCGTGAAGCTATGTATTTTTTTTTAACTTCACGCTGTATCCCGCATATAGCAGGATAGGCAGAGGGAACTTGAGAACCTAGTGTTAAGACACTCCATTCTCTTTCAACATTTCCGTTCCCCACTTTCCGCCAAATTGAGGCATTGCGTGTTGAGTGGCGGAACTCTACGCCGCACTTTGCCTTGTTACCAAACCCAAGAAATGAAAATACTAAATTTGACATTACCTGGAGTGAGAATCTAACCCACAACCTGTTGCGTTTACAGTCGCACGCTTGTGCTATGTATGTATGTATGTATGTAATTCCATTTTCCATAAGTTATGTATGTATGTATGTAATTCCATTTGTTTTATTTTTGTATTTATCATGTGCTGTTTTCGTAGTTTCGTGTTCCTCTTCATACCTATGATATAATTTTTTACTGAACTTTGCTATGGAACCAGTCTTATTTCTTTTATTTTCTTATGTTCGTCAAGATATTTGACTCGTTTATCCAAAAATTTCTATGTTGCGCCTAAGATGTTTTTACAATATTTTTCTTTATATCGAACTAGTAGATCGTAAAAATAATCTCATTTATTATTTACCCGAGCCTCTCAGTTTATTTATTAAAAATATGGAGCTGGAATTTCAACTCATCAGTAATGTGTATTTGCTACTTTTTAATATGAAAAGCCCTTTGACTACGTTCAATTTTGCTTTGACCATTCTGTGATTGCTATTAAATTTTAGGTTTTTAATAATGGTACGATTGTCGAGGTTTCCTTTGCTTCTTAAATTAGTCTATTTCTTTTTTATATATATCCCATTAGGAAAAAATCCAAACCTTTTAAGTCTACTTTTAGTTTATAAAAAATTACTTAAAGACTTCACAAAGAAGTACAAAAAAATATATATTTGTTAAAAAATCTATTTTACAATTAGACAAAACAATTTAAAGCTATTTTCAAAACATTTCGTTCCCCACTCTGCGCCCGAAATTGCCGAGTGGCGGATCTAAACGCCGCAATTCGCCTTATCAGAGCGGAGAAATAAAATTAATTTAAATATAGCCATCCCCCGAGTGTGGATCGTATCCACAACCAATCGCGTTCACAGTTAGACGTTACGACCCCAATATACATATATTACGCGAATATTAAAATCATTATTTATGAAATACAATATGATTTCAGGAAACTGTCAAATTATGTAGCAAACCTTCGTCAAGCAAATTATATTTTAGTAATGAACAATATTGTTTATTTTTAGGGTTCTACAGACCCAAAATGATAACGGGGCCCAAGCACTTAACAACCATTATATGACCTGTATAAAATCCGCATATAGCAGGGTAGCCAGAGGGAACCTAGTGTTAAGACACTCGTTCCCCACTTTCCGCCAAATTGAGGTATTGCGTGCTAAGTGGCAAAACTCAACGCCGCGCTTTGCCTTGTTACCAAACCCAGGAAATGATAAAATTAATTTCCTGGAGTGGGAATCGAACCCACAACCTCTCTCGTTTACAATCGCTCGCTTGTGCCTCTACGCCATGACAGGTGTTTAAAATACTTTGTTTTATTGTATATCAATAGTTACACTCTTAAGAATTGTACTAGTGCGTAGTAGACTTGCTGATTTCATTAAGGAGTCAATCTATCCAATAGTATTTTTGCTGTAGTTATGTGGCAAAGCACGGCGTTGAGTTCCGCCACTCAGCATGCAATGCCTCAATTCGGTGGAAAGTAAGGAATAGAAATGTCAAAAGAGAACAGAGTGTCTTAACACTAGGTTCTCTGGTTCCCTCTGCCTATCTTGCTATGTGCGGGATGCAGCAAAAAAAATAAAAAATATGTAACAAATAGATGATTTGTAAAATTGAGAAGAACACACAGTTGGTAAGCTGACGTTACATCTATGTCTAGACACAATAAAATAGATATTCTTTACGTATTTGCAACTAGGATAGACAAAACAAGTATAAATTACAAAAAAAAAGGCTTTTAAAGATTGGGTCGATATTTCAGGGATAAGCTTGATTTACCGAAAGCGAGCAGAACTCGTAAGATAGATTAGCCCATTTTCAGCTAACGTTCAGTAAACATTTGCTCGGATTTCGCCGAACGCCCCTAAATTTGTAACGTTACAGAAAGGGTGCAAAGTGGCAATATTGCGAAGTGAACAAATTACTAAAGCACTATTAGATGATATAATTAATTTTTAAAAATTAAATTATATAAGTTTATTTTATTCATTTTAATTTAATAAACGTATATTTTTTTTTACTTTTTTTATTTCATTTATATATTTATTTATTTATTTATTTATTTATTCATTTCCAACATTTAGCAGGACATCAGAAAAACAAAATTGTACGATAATAACCGCATTAGTATAAAACTGTGTTGCGATTATTAACGCCCACCTCACAAGCGTTCTTACTAACAATACAGTACTAAAGTTGTAAATATATTAACAAAATAACATAGAGAGAAGGTAATGACAAATTA
>JAKGSA010001035.1:16390-73904 GCA_033558755.1 Philaethria dido | reverse complement strand
GCTTACATGCCATCGAACCGGAACACATCATTAGATATTTGGCGGTTAATAAAGGTATTAAATTTTTTAACTTTTTTTATTTCATTTATACTTACTTATAAGGTGTAACTTTGTCTACTCAGATCTGCTTGATATTACCAGCTTGAATAAATTCTAAGAATTTTGGAAATGGAGTGATTATAACTAATTTACGTTATAAAACGCAATATTTAAAAAATTGTATGTAAAAGGATACGAACGCACTTTTAGAAATCCGTTCAAGTACCCATTAATTCATATACGCTAATTGCAACTTATGTTTGTTGTTAGAATTCAAATCCTGCTATGTTCAAATTTTTATACGTTTTGTAATATTTATGTTATCCTAAGTCTATAAAAAATATGAAAAAAAAAAAAATTATGTATTCAGATGATGATTTTCAGAATAATTTTTGACATTTTAGATCATTATGCGCATATTTTTTGCGATCCCCAATCATGTTCCATACTTTAATCAATCAAAAGTACAATAATTAAAATTTTAACAAAAAAGTAAATCGATGTCAAATAAAAAGCACTTTAATGGGAAATTATTACGAATAACTCAAAAACCGACGTCACATCTTGATTTAGGTTCACCCATTAAAAAGTTACGCTTAAAAAAACAGTCGAATTGAAAATCTGCTCTTTTTATGAAGTCATTT
This sequence comes from Philaethria dido, assembly GCA_033558755.1. Classification (NCBI taxonomy): domain Eukaryota; kingdom Metazoa; phylum Arthropoda; class Insecta; order Lepidoptera; family Nymphalidae; genus Philaethria; species Philaethria dido. The sequence continues at coordinate 73,221 of JAKGSA010001035.1, read as the reverse complement.
AATAAAGACACTGGTGAATATTTAAGCCGCATTAAATTTTCTATATTGCAAATAGCTACACTGTTTTCGTTCTCAATACCTTTTTCCAGACAGAAGAGGCGCGGCTTAAAATAAACGATCCCTGTAGTAAGAATAAATTGTCCTAGAAATTGTTACTCGATACGTATGATAAAGGAGGGTCAATTTCGCATTCTAGTAAAACGCAATTCTTGTATGTGAGTAAAAATATATATTTTTAAAATGTGTGAATGATTCTAATATAATGAATAATGGGATAAAAATAGTTTCTCTTAAATTTGTAGTGCTAATTAATTGTTTTAAAATTAATAGAAAAACAATAAACTTTTAACCAAGTTAAAAAAAGGGTGTCGTATTATTTGTGTGTTACTGTTATACTTTTTACTGGGTGTATCAATTTTGATGATTTTTGATGATAGATGATAGCTGGTACATGGACCCATTTAAATTAAATTAAGATTGGACGAGTACTTTTTGAGTTGTTTGTACATTTTAGGGTATTTTTTCTGAAGTCGATATTATTTCATTGTTAAAATCTTTATATAAATCGTATAAGTCTCTTTATGACGCCTTATATATATCTTTAAAATTTCTTTTAATTTTAAGTTGTTTTTTGAGTTCCTGTAAAAACAAATGGAACAGAAATTGTTCAGTTACACTCCTATAGATAATTAATTATTTTCAAATTGCCAGAAGAAGGTAAAATTTTTAGCGTTCGTAAATTTCACATGAAACGTTTTTAATGAAAAAAAGGGAAGTATTAAATTTAAAACTTTAAAAGTTTCTTATCTCAAAAGTTTCTCCTTTATGAACCGGTTTGCAATATTCTTCATTTTTTAAAGTAGTATATTTTCAATGTTGTTCTGTCGTCTTTGGTGTAAGATTAACCCTGGAAAAATCGAAGGAACTATTCAAATTTCATTTCTGCAATAAAAGAAATGATATCTCATCATATAAAGTATACTTATCCTTTATTTTTTTATGAACAGTTTAATGTTAAGAATATGCATAGTTATTGAATTCGCGTAGTATTGAACGTCGCCACTTAACACCCAATTTCACAAATTTAGGCGAAAAGCGGAGAAAAATGCGTTGACCCTAGGTTGTTTCTCACTACCCTACTATAGTAAAAAACGTGAAAATGCAAATAAAACACGAAACAACAATTCTTTTATTCTATTAAACATATTGTTGAACATATATCAGGTTTATCATTATCTCGAAATTTCCAATCATTCAATTGAATGAAACCACATTAACACTGTCGTCCATCTATCCATCCATCGTCGCATTTCCAAATACAGACAGATTTGAAACAAATGTCTATTTGAAGAGAAAACAATAAGCTAACCTGTTGCTAAAACGTAACAATATATGTAGCACGATGTCTGCGATGACATATTTATTACAAGCGATTGAAGTGGATGGATGAAACATGGTTTTGGTACGCTAGCTGAATATCTATTACTAAATATTATACGTGCGTGAATAGCAATTTTCAATTTTAAGTAAAAAGGATATATTAAGTACGCAGCCTCGGTCTATAGTTTGAATATCGAGGTAGGAGAGAACGTAGTGTCAAGTTACTCCGTTTCCGTTTTCTGCCCGTTTTACAAACATTGTGTGTTGTGTAAAGGAACTGAAAATCGTATTTTTTCCCTAACAGAGCGGAGAAATATAAATAATTTTAATATAATCATTACTCCAGTGATAATTAAACTCAACATGTTTGTGTTTACAGTCGGACATTGTCGCACTGCACTACGATGGTCTAAAAGGAAAAAGAACTAAATATAAATATCATCAGAGAAGTCGGAAACAGTCTGTGTTGTAAGATGGTCATTGATTCGATTCAATAATACCACATTCTCACTGCATACGTTGCAAATTACACAAAGGATTATTTTTCATTTCTTCCGATTTAGCAAATGATTCGTTTTGAGAAAAAATACCCCAGATTTACTGAAGTTAGAAAGCCTCAGACTTAAGCCTGAGAAGAACCAAAGTATATAAATATTTTTATATACAAACGTACAAGAAATATCTTCTTGTATCTCCTTCAACTAACAGGCAGCTATTAAAGAATATAAGGCGATTAAGCAATCTATTACCTGAAAATATTGTACCAGCCAAACTAAAAGGTATCCAAGTATTTTATTTATAGCTCTCACTTCTGCCGTATTTTCTATATACGAGTATAAAGGTTACGCAATCTGTTAAAAAGATCTAACCAACAGATAAACGTAGCACATTTCGCTATTTCATGTTTCTATTGCTTTTACATAGTATTGTAAAATGAACCTTTTGTCATAGAAATTAAGGTTGAATTTTATTAAAGCTTTTGCCTATTTTCCCAGTGGCATACAATTTTTGTGTTCCCAACCAGCCTTAAGAAATTCTTGGATAATCGTAGATGAGTGTTGCGAACTTGATACCCTTTTTCATAGAATTATTATTCTTTTTAACCAGCTTAAAAAATAAGAAGTTCTCATTTCATAATTTTTTATTGGGTGAACCAATTTTGATGATTTATATTTTATTTGATAGTGCTTTTGACATGGTCCAACTTATATTTAAGATTTGACCAGTAGTTTTGGAGTTATTCGTTACAATATTACTTTTCAGTTCCTTTTATTTACAGTCAAAAATCGATGAAAGTTAATATAAAATGTAAACTTTAAATTTTTTTGGTCATTCTGACATTTTATGTGATAAGCTAAAATCATTTTTTTTTTTTTTTTATGGATACCATCCGGTATCCAGACAAACGAGCAGAAGGACCGCCTGATGGTAAGTGGTTACCTTCGCCCATGAACATCTACAACACAAGAGATGTACTAGATGCGTTTGCCTAGAGGATACAGATGGAAAGGGAGGACAATGTAGTAGTCCGCTATCGGAACCACCACATTTTGGGGAAAGGATGGGTGGGAAAGGGGAAAACCTGGCTTACATGCCATCAAACCGGAACACATCATAAGATATTTGGCGGTTCGTCTTTGACATGATAGTGGTCGCGAGCCAGACGGAGGACGAACCTCCTACCACCAAAAAAAATGATAAATCACTTTGCCTACCTACTTATAGTCAATTTTAAAATCATCACGCCTCTGAGTTAATACAAAAAATTGGAACAGAAATTGTTACCAGGTGCTCTTTATCTCCTTCAGTTATTTAATATAGAAGAATATGTTTTATGAAATTTTGGTTTCTTTCCTGATTCGAAATACTTTATATGTTATTTATTATAACATATTTTTTATGGCTTGAATAATTCCGCGTAACTTCTATTTGGTTTGATTGATTGTTTGTTGAGGAATCGAGCCTCATACTACTTGAGTTTACACTCAGCCACTGTCCCACTGTGCCACGATGGTCACAAAACAAATGGTTAAATAGTAATTTTGTATATTTCTTAATAGTGGACTTCCCTCTAACATTAGCGTTTGTTCATTACCAAGTCGTACTTATCATTTGGGGTAATTTTCGTTATTTACTACACAATTTAAGTCACCGATCGACGTTGATAATGTCACCCACGTTATTTATCGCTTAGGAATGTTTTTACAAGATATATAAGCTTATGATATGAATAATGAATAAATAATTTTAAACTTAAAACATAGTAGACCTAGGGGCATAGTTGGCTTATGCTATGGTTATGGATTCAAATCCTGGCCGAAGAAATGTCTATTTTAAAATTGATTTCATTTTTAAATAGATAGATAAAGTACGGTGTTAAGTTCTATTATCGGTCATACAATATCTCAAAAAGAGAAAAGATGGAAAACTACGTGACATACAAGTTCTTCTTGCCAACCTTCAATTATTGAGGAGGAGTGTGAGTATAAAAATAATATAAATTTCGTAAGATAACTCTGTCGTCGTATCTGCCATGCAATGCCCACTGCTGGACATAGACCTCACCCAAGGATTCCTACGATCCAGTGGCTTCTAGTGACATAGAACAAATCGTTGGTCCACCTGGTAGGGGGCCCGTCCACCGAGCTTAGTTCAATTTGTGATCGCCATTCGAGAATCTTTTCGCCTCTACACCCGGTTTTCCTCGCTATGTACCCAAACACAATGTCTTGTAGAAAATTTATTGGTTCGAATTTCAATGTATTTTCAAATTATATTTATTTCAGTCTTCAAAAGTTTAATAATTAAATTGCGAAGAACTTTTAATTGTAAGCATATTGTAAATATAGAATATTTTATTGCTTATCATATTCTTGGTGTCAAACAAATTACTTATTAGTTGTTCTTTGAGAGATATTTCACGTCAAGTTAATATTACTCATGTTCACTGCGAATTAATTAAAAATATATTAGTAACCGAGCTTAGAAAAAGTGTAAAAATTTTGATGACTTTTTTTATGGGATGCTTCTGATGTGGTCCCATTTAAATTATTATTAGTTAAGATCTGTACTCTGTGACAAGTAGTTTTTAAAATTTTTATAATAATTTTATTTTTAGTTCCTTTTATTATCTATACCAGGGCTTCTTAAACTTTTTTATATAGCGACCCCCTTCAAGCTTAGGAAATTTATACGACCCTTTTAACCTCCATATAATGAATTATATTAACCGTAGATGTAGATGTAATATCGCACAATATCGATGTAATATCGATGTAATATTTTATTTACAATGTAAATAAAATTAGGATTAGGATTAAACTGTGGGTCGCGACCCCCAGGGGGGTCGCGAGTTTAAGAAGCCCTGATCTATACTATCTATACTATTATAAATTGGTGACGTCGGTGAAGTGTTTTTGAGTTACATTTTACTTTAAAAAATAGATTTCCATTGATGTTAAAAAAATACATGCCACATACACAATCAAAGTTAATAAGCCAATTTAAATGATCTCACCACAAGACTTTAAACCCAAAAAACCGTTTCAATTAAAAAAAAATCCTCCAAATTACAGTCAATTTCACAAGAAAATTAGATTGCACGACAAAATAAATAAAGTATTATTTAGCTATCATATCGCTTGACTGGTGGAATATCGACCTTCCCACATAACGGTGTTACGAGGCAAGTAAATTATGCAAGATGCTAATCGCCTCTACTTTGACGTTTTAGCTTATTAGATATTGTTATACGGATATATTTATGGATATTTACTAAATTTCTACGCATTCCCTCTGAGGTCAACTGGTAACTGTTATTTAAGGTGATGTATTACTGGAAATGGCATTAAATTAGCCGATTGACCTTTATTATAAACAAAATAATATTAACGCCTGTCGTGGCGCAGAGGCACAAGCGTGTGACTTTAAACGCGACAGGTTGTGGGTTCGATTCCCACTCCAGGAAATGTAAAATTTAGTATTTTCATTTCTTGGATTTGGTAACAAGGCAAAGCGCCGCGTTGAGTTCTGCCACTCAACACGCAATGCTTCAATTTGGCGGAAAGTGGGGAACGGAAATGTTGAAAGAGAATGGAGTGTCTGAACACTAGGTTCTCTGGTTCCCTCTGCCTACGCTATATGCGGGATACAGCGTGAAGTTAAAAAAAAATAAAAATAGAAGTTGAAGTAACTGTAAAAATATTCAAAGATTTATTATATTTTTTTATAAAAATGTATAATTTAATATTATATGTAATAATAGTATGAAGTATGTGCGCGTTACTTTGGATCGTCTGCACCAAATTTTATAATTCTTAAAAGAATTAAATAATCGATTTTTTCTATTAAATATCATAGTATCTTTATATAAATACGTGAAACAAATCTTTGTACCCCTTTTTCCGAAAATTACGCGGACAGAGGGGCATGAAAATTGGAACAGTTATAGTTTATATATTATAAAGAGTGCAGAACGCTAATATTTTTTCAAGTAATGCATGAAAAGTATATTAAATTAATAAAATAAATGGTTTGACATCAATGTTTATACAAAGTGATATATACATTGCTAAGGACAACGCGTTGTTAACGGGTCAACGGGGACTCTATTAATTATAAATTTCTGATAATTTTTAATTTGGCGATTTGGTTAAAGGAAAAAATATGGCGGGGTTACTTAGTGATATACAATTGTTTTTATGGTAATAATTGTTTCCCTAATTTGGAATTTTTCCTATCATACTTTAAAAGAAAATGATTTGTAATTTTATATTTTCTAACGTCACTCAAAATGACTACTATTGAAATTATGTTACTAATTTATTTTTTGATTCTTCGTTAATTCATAAAAAGTACAACATTTTTCGTTATTCTTTATTCAAATATTTCACAAAGATCAAATATTAAAACATATATATCAGTGGTGATGGGTAAAAATTTTATACTTTTAAGTAAGCCAATATAGGTCCGGTAGACCTATAGGTATGACCTGGATGAAAGTTATATTTTCGTCCAGGTCATACCTATAGGAAATCTATACATTATGAAGGTAAGCTATTAAAATTTTTCCGACGCTGTTTATTTTTTTTTGGGGTCCCTAATCTCGCAAATTGTCATTTCAGCGTATTTTGCTTGCTGGTACTCTATTACTGATCTATTGTAATGTACAAAAGGTAAGACGATAAGAATCGTGTTATATGGACGCTTCGTCACTGGTATATAATAACAATATACCTTAGCACAATATCTTGTTCTACATATACAGTAAATTTACAGTCAGTAGTAATTAATTCAATTGAAAAGGTAAAATTGCAACTTTACTAATTATAGGAGAAAAACGTATAATAAAGTTATTTTGCTACAATTAGTAGTAGAACAAAGGTTTTCCACAATTCTCTTTTGCTCGCCTTTTAGAATACCAGTGGACAATGTCAAGGATGTATTTTCTTTTAGATGATAAAAAAAGACAGATAATGACATTATTAAAACAATAAAAGCTATAAAAATTTAAAACTAGATATTTTTTTTTATTTATATTACTTTCTTATTTAACTTCACGCTTTATCCTAGCGGGGTAGTCAGAGAGAACGGAGCGTCAAACGCTACGGTCCCTCCATACCTCTTTCGCCTCGTCCACAGTCATTAACCTCTTCATACATGTCCTCTGAGGGGTCCTCATGCTTTTTACATATGATGTCCTCCTAGACGTATCCGTCGACGGCGACACACTGATTTGCCAGGTGTCATCTGCGCGGGAATATGTTATAGTACGTAAGTGTGTGCGCATACACAGACGCACTCTCTCGTCCGCTCGTTCCTTATTCCAATGGAACGGAGTACCGCTACGATCAGAGGAACGATTGGATGCAGTGTCTGGCCGACGGTAACTGCACGCGCCCTCTACCGTCGCCCTGGGCCATCCACCTTGCCTTGCTGGTTCGCCAACTCCGCCAGGCCGTTTTGCACTATCTGCGTTGGGCTGCCATCCTCGTCACCGAACCAGACTTTTGTGCTTAGCAGGAGGGAACTGCTTAGTTGGACTTCTGCATTTTTTATTAATCCTTTTTTATCACTTTTATTAACTAAATCTTGATGTATTTTATTTTTATGGATTTCTTCTCGTTTGTTTTCTAAATATTTGGTTTTGTATTTCACTGAAATTTTAGTATTTATTATTATTTATAGCAAATTTTTAGTTTTACATAGTTATATAATGACCAATATCTTTTATATATCAATATATATAAAATAGTTCATGTGTTATTTTAATGTATAGGCTATATTACTGTAAAGTTTCCTGTAGATTTGTTTGTGAGTTTTTGTGTGAAAGTGTAGCATTTGACCATCCTCTCAATCGTTCACGTTAATAGTTTCATTAAACAACAGCATCATGCTTTATCCCAGAGTTAGAGATAAGCTAGTGTCAAGACACATCGTTCGCCGCTTTACACCTGAATTCAAGACATTGTGTAAGAAGTGTCTTCTAAATTTAATATTTATTTAAGCTCATGTGTTGTACTAAAGTTATAAATATCGAAAGATATTAATGGATAATATAATATAAGCTTTCCGCTGAATTGAGTCATTGCGCGCTGAGTAGCGGATCTCATTGCGCGCTTTGCCTTGTTACCAGACTCAGGAAATGAAATTACTAAACTCTTTAATTTCTTGGAGTGGGAATCAAACCCACAGTTTGTTACGTTTACAGTCGCACACGTTTATTAGGTGGAAAGTGGGGAACGGAGTGTCTTAAAACTAGGTTCTTAGGTTCCCTCCGCCTACTAAAAAAAAGGGAAAAACATATAAACTTAGCTTTCCACAAAATAATAATCGAGTCTCTATTTAGTTTGTCAGTGTCAGGCACGTAATCTAGATCATTAACATATCCGAATGCCGTGTGAGTGATAAATTACCTTCGCTTAATTTTTATTCAAACATATTCACATTATTAAGCTGTACATTGTATATTAATACAATGGTATAATAATATCACTCTGCTATTTTCATATAAAGTATTTTTTTTTAATTTGGGTAAGAAAATTGATTTCATTTAAAATGCACTAAAATGTAAAATTATTACGAATAACTCAAAAACTATTTGTCAGATTTTAAATTATATAATTTCCCATAATTACATTCCCAGAAACATTAGCTATCATATAAAAAAAGAATTATTAAAATTCAATTACCCAGCTAAAAAATATGCAGTACATACTTACTTCACGCTTTGTCCCTAGCGGGGTAGTCTCCGCATACCTCTTTCGCCTCGTCCACAGCCATTAACCTCTTCATACATGCTCTCCGAAGGGTCCTAATGTTTTTTACGTGACCTTCCTCCAGTATCATTGCTACTATGTTCTCGAAGGTCAACCGAGGTCTGCCTCTATCTCTCTAGCCGCTCACCTTTGGTTCATATATCTTTCTCACTATTCTTTCATCACTCATCCTCTAGACGTGCCCAAACCACATATATGTGCCGTAACACATATCTATATTTTTTTTTGGATAACGGATGACAAACGAGCTGAAGGACCACCTGATGGTGAGTGGTTACCTTCGCCCATGAACATCTATAACACCAGAGAGGTTGTAGATGCGTTGCCAACCTAGAGGATACAGATGGAAAGGGAGGATAATGTAGTAGTCCGCTATCGGAACCACCACATTTTGGGGAAAGGATGGGTGGGAAAGGGGAAAACCTGGCTTACATGCCATCGAACCGGAACACATCATAAGATATTTGGCGATTCGTCTTTGACATGATAGTGGTCGTGAGCTAAATGGAGGAAGAACCTTCTACCACCAAATAGCGAGGGCGGATACCCGCCTCTTACGGGAAACTACCCAGTGGCGGAGGGGAATCGTATCCTAGCCCCGTCTCCTCACAGGGAACAGGGAACATATAAAAACAAATACAAACGAATTGAGAATGACCTCGTTATTTTAAAGCCGGTAATAAATTTAAGTCATATATAAAACAAGTTGACACTAATAGACATATAAGCTAAATAGTACACAGTAAATAATAATATGTATTTAGCATAATATTCAAGATACGCACTTGCCTCGCCTATTAATTACACGACAATGCCCGTTATACAGCGACATGTCACCTTGATGGCAGTTTGATATATAATTTGCTTCTCGGTATTTATCTCCATTATGTTTGAAATAGAGTTTAGTGACAAATCACTCTTGGAACTGAAGTTTTAGATATCTTTAACAGACTTGAAGCGAGTGAGTCGAGTAGTTTTTGAGTTATTCGTAATCATTCTAAAAAAATGCATAAAATAGTAATATAAAGTTAGTTTTTATAGCATTTTATTAGAATGATATAATGTGAGTTATTCTTAATAACGAATAACTTAAAAAATATTTACCAGATCGTAATGAAATTTAAATGAAACCATATCAGAAGCTTCTTTTTTTATGATTGATAGGCTAACGTTTAACCGCATCAAAGCCGGATGATAAGCATTAATGCGGTCTACGATGATACACGTTTGCCTATAAAGAACCAATTGACTCTTGATTTGAAGTCCCCCAAATTGTATGACTTAGGAAAAACAGTAGCGGGAAACGAGTCCCATAGTTTCACTGTGCGGATAATCAGAAGTACCTAATAAATGAAAAAGTATAATCAAAATTTGGTTTTACCCCGTTAAAAGATAAAATAACACAAAAAAGATTAAAAAACACACACAAAAAATACAATCGAAATGAGAATCTCGTCCTTTTTTGAAGTTGATTAAAAATTAATATTTCCTTCAGTTTCTACTAATTGTAACTTTTACAGGTCAAACTATATTGAAGCAACAAATTAAATTGATATAACAATTAATTGTGAAACTTTAGTAAATCTATCATACATTAATTGGTTTCCGTGTGAGAAGGGTCTTTGCTATTGAGCAGTAGGATACTTAGAACTTGTAACAAGTAAACAATAAATTTTGTGGGTTACTACCTAAAGAAATTTATTAAATTTATATATAAAGGTTTTTTTATTAATCAACAGATAAAGAAATTAGAATATTTTTTTATATCTGTATGACTTAGCTTGTAGATAAATTGACTTCACGCTGTATCCGGCATATAGCGGAGTAGGCAGAGGGAACCAGACAACCTAGTGTTAAGACACTCCATTCTCTTTCAACCTTTTCGTTCCCCACTTTCCGCCAAATTGAGACGTAGCGTGTTGAGTGATGGAATTCAACGCCGCTTTTTGCCTTGTTACCAAACCCAACAAATGAAAATATTAAATTTACATTTCCTGGAGTGGGAATCGAACCCACAACCTGTCGCGTTTACAGTCGCACGCTTGTGACTCTGCGCCATAACAGGGGTTATAACAATAACATAGTATTAGTTATAATTGGAAATCATATTGAAGCGTTTTTGAAGTTTTAAAGTGTTAATCTTATAATCTTAGGAAATACTAAATATGTTTTTCGTTTCCATATTGAAGCGATTTATTATCATAAACAATTTTAGTTCCATTAACCCAAATGAAATAGAATCATTTATAAACAATCTTCATGATTACGCAAACTTACATAGGGATTGATATATCAAATGCTTGTATTGTAAATTCATTTTGAATTCCTAAACATAGCGTACATTTAGATATATATAAAAAAGTAGCTTCATGCTTTAAGCCCGTATAGCAGGGTCAGAAAACCTAGTGTCAAGACACTCCGTTAGTCGCTTTCCACCGGAAATAATTTAAATATATTCTTCGGATGGAAATCGAACTCACAATCGATTGCGCTCATATTGACTACGCCACGACGGCTTAGAAATATATAAAATCATTAACTATTGACCAAAATAACCGTGAAAATTCTGAACGATTACGTTATTTTCCATTGTACTTTCAACAACTGTATACAATTTGATGAATTGTTACTACTACGAGTATAACAAGGGTCCTTCAGGCGTCAGCCATCAATTATCTACCTACTGTGGACCTTTTGTTATTCTCATACCTTCTGATACATTGCAAGCTTGGAGTAATTGTTGCTCAGTGGTTTGTAGAAGGAGTGGTTATTATGTTGTTTTTTGGGTTCGAATACTTATATTAAGTAGTTTTATACACACGCAGTATCCCGCAGCAGGGTAGGCAGAAAGAACCTCAGAACATAGTGTTAAGACACTCCGTTCTCTTTCAATATTTCCGTTCTCCACTATGAATTTTTAGATTTTTTTTCATATGGAGGTCAGGGCGGGTGTCTAACTTTTAACATGATAGTTGTGGATTCATTCTTACTTCGGGGAAGGCTTACATTATTTTTTTTTATTTTCTTCGCTCTATTCAACACGCAACGGATCTATTTCGGGCGCAAAGTGGATAACGGAAGGTCTTAGGTTCGCTTTCCTGTTACACACGAAAACTGTGCAAATGTAATAATTTGTGTGGACTTTTACTTGCCATACTATTTTCATTTGTATTTGCCCTAAGGAAGAAAATAAATAGAATATGGAAACTACTTGGTACTATAACACGTAAAATCTTATTTCTGTAGATCTCACAGGAATTTCACGAAATTCCCTACATTAGCCACAGGAAGCTACATGCCAAATTTTAGCTTTCAACACTCGATATTTTCTGCAACGCGCTGTCAGTCGGTTACTCAGTGAGTTTTTATTTATACCAATAGCACAAATGACGTGTAAATACTCGTTTTTGCAACATATATGTCTGATAAATTATTATAAAACGAATTGATTTTTGGTTATTTTTCTACTCATGGTATAGCATGTATGTATGCCAAATTTCATACACGTCATCTGTATACATTTTTTTGCTTCACGCTGTATCCCGCACATAGCCTACCTACCCTAGGGAGAGGGAACTTGAGGACCGAGTGTCAAGATTTCCCTTAACATTTCCGTTTCCCCACATTCCGCCGAGTTGAGGCATTGCGTGCTAAATATTGGAATTCAACGCCGCGCTTTAAATCTGCATAGTTTTCACAAAAAGAATCCAAAGTTTCTCCTTCATATATTTATTTAATAAAAGATAGATCCATTCAACATGTTTAAAGAATAATAATAAGGCGGTCGAATAATTTTTACTTTACGTAAAAATATATTTACATTTTGCCTAAAATGATATTTAAAACTTAAAAATGAAATTCAATTTACTAATGAAAATGATACTCATTTAAAATTCATGAGTTCGTTACGAGTAAAATTAATTATTACAATCAAAATGTACAATGTTATTGAATTGTAAGTAAAATATTTATAATTTGGTTTAATTTAATAACTTCGGTACTGGTTTGTAAATTAGGATGCGTTTATTTAGATACAGCGAATGAATAAGATTGACTTTTAAAGTGCTTATATAAAATTTTAAAGAAATTATTATTAGTGTTGTGGCGCAGTATGGGTTAGTATCTTATTGTGCTTACTATGGAAGTGGGTTTAATTTCATTGGTGAAAGTTATATTTCAGTCCTTATTATATATTTTTAGCTTCACGCTGTTTTCGCATATAGTAAGGGTAGGCAGGAACCTGAGAACCTAGTGTTAACACCAGGTTCTCAGGTTGTCTAAGACCTCCGTTCTCTTTTCAATAATTCCGTTCCCTACTGTGTTAGATCTACAATATTTAAAATATTCTAAGATCTACTAGATATATATTATTTTTCAACTCTGGTTATACAAATTGTGTGGTAAGACTTCTTCTTTACTTTTGATATATGTGAGTGGCGTAGACGTCAGACGTCACAACAAAATATATAATTATGTCAGGGAAGAGATTTTGGTTAAAGTCCAAAGTTCAATACATTAAAAAATATATTTTAAATATAGTAGAATAACATTTAAAATTTCATTCACCATATAGTTAAGATTTTCATAAAAAGGAAACCGATTTCGAAAGGTGAAATTATTACGAACTACACATCCAGATCTAATTAAATTTAAGTAGGACCACACACCAGAAACCTAGTTATCATATATCAAAAAGAATCATCAAGATTGGCTTGCAGTACTCACATAAAGAAATAATTCAGATCGAAATCCTCTTTTTGATATCGGTTAACAAACTAAAAGGTACTGTCGATTTACATGCAATAGCTTCATTCGAAAACCTATTATGGCGTGGCAATAAGCAATGAAAATGCACATCGTTGAAAAGAGCATCAAACAGGAAAGGTTAGCGCTCCAAATTCAATTTCATGGTGAATTTACTCAACAGTTTTAGCTTGGCGCGAAATGAGGCAAAATAAAATCAGTTTCTTACAGTTACTTTTATAATATTGTATTTGTATTTTTTTGTTTAGTAGAACATGCAATATATATATATATATATATATATATATATATATATATATATATATATATATATATATATATATATATATATATATATCTGCTACTCTTTCTCTCTCTTTCATATATATATATATATATATATATATGTATAATTTAACATTTTATTATTTTTAAAGCAAAAAACTATAATATTTGCTTTTTGCACTTAACAAAGAAGTCAAGAGAAGATCAAAACACTCCATTTTCCAATTCTTAACACTTTACATACATACATAGCTTCACGCTGTATCCACATATAGCAGGGTAGACAGAGGGAACCTAGTGTTAAACCCCGTTCCACCAAAAGATTGAATTGAGCAAAGAAAAAAGCTTAGAAATTTAAATTGTGCCTTTATTTCTCCCGTCTGTTAAAACAAAACGTTGAGTTCCACCCTTCGTGAAAGTAGAGTGTGTCTAAGTAGGGTGAATTATCCAACACTAGGTCTCTAGGTACCTAGTGTTAAGACGCTTCTCCCGTTCCATAAGTGAGGCATTGCGTGCAGTGGCGGAACTCTGCGCTTCGCTTGCCTTGTTGCAAGCCCAGAAAGAAGCCAAAATTCCACTTCCTGGAATTGGATCAGACCCACAACCTGTCGCGTTTACAGTCGCATAACGTGCCTCTGCACCACGACAGGCGTTTACGTTATGAATTCTAAATATTTCGTGGTAACGAATTGATGCTATGATATATCTTACCAAATCAAAGGAAACTGAATGGGGAAAAGAACGAAAGGGTGAAAAGCATATAATAATCTCATCAAAGTTGATATCAGACCTATAAATATATCGTCGTTTTCGTCGATAACATACGCATAGCAGGATATCAGGGAGAACTTACTTTCGATACATTTAGTTCTCCATATATCGACCAATTTCGAGACATTACGTGTTGATTGGCGGAATTCTACGCCGTGTTAAGTCTTACCAGAGCGGAGCAATGAAAGTAATTTAACTTTCCCGAGTGGGAATCCTGATTGCAGTCAGACGCTGTTCCATTGCACTACAAGGGCCCCTTACTTTTGCCATTTATTTATATTAAAAAAAAAACTAAATAAGCAATTCTTATCCGCCATTTAACAGCTCATTCTAGATGTTTTAAACGCAATGTAGGAACGACTGATATGAATGAATGAGAATAATTAAAATATAATTATTTCCCCAAATGGGAATCGAAACGATAACTTATCGCATTTGCTCACGCTGTTCCACTGCACCACGAAGGCCCCTTATTTTTGCCATTTATTTCTATTAAAAGCAGAAGAAAATTAAAATAAACAAAATCGCAATCAAAACAAAACATAAATAAACAATACTTATCCGCCATTTAACAGCTCATTCTAGATGTTATCAACGCAATGTAGGAACGACAGTCGTAAGAATCTGATTTATTACTTTGTTTAAGCGAGGGGAATGGCCAGTGATCTTTTGTAATTGAATTCGGCAGCAAATTAATGGCTGGTCTAAGTGGGCCAAAACCGCTTGTGCTTAACTTGATTTAGTTAGGATGACTCAATTTCTTAGACTGCGTGACTTACCAGTATCTGTCAGGAATGTTGAATGGTTTTGATGAATTCACTGGAGGTACTGTTGAGGTTTATTTGGTGGGTACACAAAAGATAATCGTTTTTGTATTCCATTTTCTCTTATGTAGAAGCCGGTGGAGTCAGAGTGAAGTTAGTTTCAATATTCTACCTTCCTAATCGTGACTGGTTAATCTCAATGTACGTATTTATATACCATTAGAGCTAGGTAATGATTTTGTACAGCTAAAAAGGATGAATGTTTGTTACTTTATTACGCAAAACTACTGAACTGATTTAGATAAACTTAAGAATAATAAGTTAAGCTTATATTTTAAAATTATGGTTTATAAATATTTTGTGTAATTGCGCTTTACCATTAGTAACGAATACAAAATATTTTTTTTAAATATTTGTAGTCAGAGTAAAACTAGTGTGTGACACTCCATTCTCCATTTTCCGGCTGAATTCAAAATATTGAGTGAGGGAACTTAACACCGCACTATGTATTACCAGAGCGAAGAAATGAAGATAATTTTTATATAATCACTACCCTGAGTGGGAATCGAACTCACAACCAATTGTATTTACAGTCAAACGCTGTTCCATTGCACCACGAAGACCAATATACTATATAAAAATATTTGAATTCCCTTTAACAATATTACAAATATATTCCGACCTCATTTCCTTTAAAATACTCAACCATTTAATACACCTTTGTATCTCGCCAGTAATATATATTTGATACAGTAGATAAATGTACTTGTTCTGTTCTCTTGTAGCTATCGTTTCTAGACAGGTGGTAAATGCCAGTCTCCCTCAG
This sequence comes from Philaethria dido, assembly GCA_033558755.1. NCBI lineage: Eukaryota > Metazoa > Arthropoda > Insecta > Lepidoptera > Nymphalidae > Philaethria > Philaethria dido. The sequence goes on along the minus strand of JAKGSA010001035.1, from coordinate 57,175 downwards.
GAATAAAGATGTGAGACGTCTGAAGAATTCTATTAAAGTGAAATCTTTTTATTTCACCGCATTCAAAGTAAAATGTACAATACGTTTTATTTAAGTCATTCTTTTTAAAATGTGAGGTTAAATTTTGTTGGGGAATAACTTTGTTATTTTTATGTTGACGTTTTGTTATATTATGAAAGAGTAAAGAACTGTTTTTAGGATTATTTTTATATCAGTTATACTAAATAATATTAAAATAATAAATTAATTTAAAAAATATATAAGCTTATAAGTATCTTAACCTGGATATCCCGGTCCATGCTAAGAATTTGTTATTGGACCTATCGATACGATGGCCTGCAATCTTCTGCGTCTTTAAGTTGAAGCTAATAAAAGCTAATTAAAACATATATTTTGCAAAAGAAGAAAAAACATGTTTTCTATATTTCACTAATGATATTTAATAGCAACAAGTTCGATTTTAATCATATATACCGATGTCTGCTTTGTCACTAGACGCCGTGCTTTGCCTTACCAGAGAGGGGAAATAAAGAAAATAATACAATAAAAAAATACATCATCCCCAAGCCTCAGCTTGATCTCAATCGAACTTGGAATTAACGTGTTTTGCAATCTGACATTGTCCCACTGCGCCCTAATGACCTATACAAATTAAATAATATATATTAATCCTAAATAAATATTTCAAGATATGCCGAAATCCTTTCCTTCTTCAAAATTGTGAAGCATTTTGAAGGACACCATAAAACGATTTTAAGTCTTTAAGCCAACACCTCTTGTTTCCGACACTGTTAATCAAATTATACGAAGCCCAAAGTGTAATTACATTCGAGTGATTCCATAGAAATTGAGTTCTTAACTTAATTCGAGATTTTCGCAGATTCGCCCCTTTTTTATGCTTGTGAGTGTACTCGTAGATATTTATAATTAATGTAGTATTGAAGTTTTTTGTTATTTATATACAAACATACATACATAGCTTCACGGTGTATCCCGCATATAGTGGGGTAGGCAGAGGTAACCTAATGTTAAGACCGTTCCCCACATTCCGCCGAATTGAGGGATTGCGTGCTGAGTGGCGGAACTCAACGCCGCGCTTTACCTTGTTACCAAACCCAGGAAATGAAAAATTCCATTTCCTGGAGTGAGAATCGAACCCACAACCTGTCGCGTTTACAGTCGCGGTTGTCACGCGATCAAAAGATTGATCTCTTTTCAATATAATTTAATTATAATATATATTTAATTATAAACATTAAATCAACATAATGTTCTTATTACCATAATAAGAGTACTTTAAGCGATTGCGTTCTTCCAAAAATGTAAAATACTATACCGGAAAAATTTTATCAGCGCTCGTTACGTCATTTCTTCTTCCTACTTTAATTTACCGAGAAAAATATAAGGAAAATTTACTTTCTGGTTACAAATAATTAATTATGTAACCCTCTTTATTACATCGGTCAATATTTTGGGAAAAATATTGAAAGAAATATATAAATTAACCTTGTCTTTATAATTATGGCTGATTTTTTAATAAAGTATATTCAAGTGATATTAAAACACTTATCTCTAATCATAATTTGTTTTTCCATTTTCTCTTTTAACATTTCCTTTCCCCGCTTTCCGCTGAATTGAGGCACTGCGTGCTGAGTGGCGGAACTCAACGCCGCGCTTTGCCTTGCTGCCAGAGAGAGGAAACGAAAACACAAGATATTACTTTTACATTTCCTGGAGTGGGAATTGAACCCACAACTTGTCGCGTTTTCGCACGCTTATGTCTATACGCCACGACAGTCTGCGACACTTAACGTTATTAAAAACATGATCATAATAAAAAAAAATCCTCTAACTGGAAATCGAACCCACAACCACCCAACTGCACCACTATGCCATGAAAATTAAAATAATTTCTTCAAGAAATATAAAGAAAATTTATTATTCATGACAAGATAGCCGCAGGTAGTCTACAATAAAGTACAGACTAAAATAAAAGCGCACTACAAAACAAAGAAATTCACTTTTTCATATTTTATGCAGCACTTACCCTATTATCTCTTTAATAACTTCAAAGAAATGAAAAAAGTCATTCAAAACAAATGCTTGATAGATTTTATAGTCGACTGCCTCCATTCTTAATTGGTCTCCTGAAATTTCCAAGTTTCTTATATAAAGTTTGTTCAACCGAGAGTGGGAGATGTCTAATTACACTGGTTGTCGAATAATGATCGCAAGGTCTGAAGTACTGCTCGTAATGGATGAAGTTCGACAAAGTCAGGGCATCTATAATTGATGGTACAACTTAAACGACTTTTTATATATAATGACAAGAGTTTGGACCATTTTTGGGCTTTTTTTTTGGGAAATATATAGTTTTTGGTTATGACACAGGAAAAGTATTGTCAGAAAAACATATTATGGTTGTAAGAAAGTTTCTTGGAAGGTTATTTTATGTAAGTTAAAATTGTTATTCGCCAATGTGCTCCCAGTTCAAATCTTGCTTCGTTTAAATATCTATATGAAGTTATTATATTTATTACAATAGCAACTTAAAATGGCCATATTTATGAATAGTTAACAATATGTATGATTTCGGGAATGTATAAAACCTGTGAAAAAAATCACTTTTCGATAATATCTTAAAGCGATTCTAGATATTATAATCAAATTTGACTAAAATTTTAAAAATTATACCCTAGGTGTTAATCTAACATTTATATGTCTATATAGTTTACGCTATTATTAAAATTTTAACTAGATCTATTCAGAAGTTTCTGCGTGAAGGAGTAACTAACATACATTTATTGATAAATTTTCGAAATTATTAAATAAGTAGAAGTAGTTGAAGAAATATAAATATTATAAGTAAAATTGAAAAATTATGTTCAAGAAACTTTATTTTTTTTTGATAAACATTAGCAAAACCATAACAAAACAATATAAATGAGCTCGTAAAATCATCAATGCAAATCTGTTTCACTGTGTTAGGTGCTAACTCAACTATACCGCGAACTACTGGACTGTTTAATGTTGAACTATTCTTTTTTTTTTAATTTATTAAATTTATTTTTTTTCACACAAAATACACTATTTTAATATCTGTGAATTATCTGTGATTGAAAAGAATTTATATTATTAGTAAAATAAAAAATATACACACTCATATTGTACCTGGCCTTTACGGCGAAAAAGGTGGAATCTTTCATTGGGTTCTTTCTGCTTACCACAAAAATACAGAAGATTGGTCGTGAGATGCACATCAATAAATAGTATGTAAAATTGATTTTGTGATTTAGTGTAATTAAAGTCTGAAAACAGATTATCATAATGTCTTTTCTTCTTCTTAGCATTTATACCGGCTAGCCAGGGTCTGCCTTCCTACTCAACCTACTTCACTTTGCACGATCTTCTGCATCACGGGTAGTTAGCCCATTGGCTCTCATATCCTGCTTCACGACATCCAGCCATCGCTTTCTTGGGCGTCCGGGGGGTCTAACTCCAGGGACAGATATATAAAGGCATTTTCTTCCGACATAGAGTTCGGGACGGCGCGCAACGTGGCCGTGCCATCTCAAGCGGCGCTCTTGGAGCTTATCCGCTACGTCACGGACCCGAAGACTACCTCGAATGAATGTGTTACGTATGCGGTCGGCCCGCGTAACGCCACACATCTCAGCATCTTCATCTCCGTGACGCGAAGCTCCTGAGTGTGCCGAGACAGTGCCGGTCAACATTCGCTACCGTATAAAAGAAACAGGTCGGATTATGCAATTGTATATCTATCCCTTGAGCTTGGGTGGTATTCTGCGGTCGCAGACCACACCAGTAACCTCACACCATTTGTCTCTAAGAGGAAAAATATTTAACTAATATGTCTTTTATATATTTTTGTGTTTTGTATACTATACGTGACACTAGAAGATTATTTTGTGCCTGTAATCGTAAAGTCAGTACATAAAAAACAAAAGAACAAGTATTAAAAAAACATAATAACTTTTTAATTTTGTTGCCATTTTTTTTAACTTCACGCTGCATCCCGCATATAGCATGGTAGGCAGAGGGAACCTGAGAACCTAGTGTTAAGACACTCCATTCTCTTTCAACAATTCCGTTCCCCACTTTCCGCCAAAACGAGGCACTGCGTGTTGAGTGACGGTACTCAACGCCGCTCAACACGCCATTTTATGACAAGTATTATATCTTAAAGTGTATCAATAATACCATTTACCAAGCCTAGAGCACATTTATAAAAACTTTTGTACCATAAACATTTATTTCTTTTAGAGAAATAAAATTACGAAAGAAATTTCACGTACATAGCTACTACAAGAACGTAGGGAATTCCTTTCATTATTTATACGCGGTCTTACAAAATTTTTATTTGCTTCAGCCGTAACATTCTGAGAACGTAAATTTTATCGCCAGATTTTTCTTTCGTTTTTAGATATTTTATGACTGGGCATTATTTATTTCTAGCATTTTAGTTTTATGTTAAGATATTATTTTATTTTTGCGTTGATTTCCATTAAGAACTGGGTTTCTTGAGTAAAATGTTTTTTAAATTGCTGTAATAAATATTTTACGACGTTGTAGTACACTTGGTTGTTCTACTTTATATTTTTAAAGAGCAAATAATTTAAAAAAGATGTATAATTTCCATCCTAAAAAGATATGAATTCGCAACTGTCGCTTATAAATATACAGCAACTACACTATCGAGTCCATGATAGTGCAGTGGAATAGTGGCTCACTGTATACACGAATGGTTATGAGTTCAATTTCTACTCGGGGAATTGAATATATTATTTTATTTTCGCCGCTCTGATAAGACTCGGCGTGGCAAGGAATTCCGTCACTTAAAGCGTTTCTTTTTCTTTTAATTCACGCTGTCTCCCGCACATAGCAGGGTAGGCAGAGGGAACTAGAGAACCTGGAGTTAAACACTTCGTTCTCTTTTAACATTTCCTCACTTCTCTACTTTCCTCTGAATTGAGGCATTGCGTGCTGAGTGGCGGAACTCAACGTCGCAAGCCTAACGCACAATGTTTCAAATTCAGGCAGAAAGTCTACGTTCTCTAGAACGGAATGCCATGACACTAAGTTCTCTCTAACTAACTCCACTATGCCGAATAAATTTGAAAATGAACAAAAAAATGCTTTAACAATATAATAAAAATGACCTAAATATTCAAAAAACATACTCACCAAACAAAATTTACTCGTATTTCCACCCAAAAACTATTTGTGAACTTAATAAGCTGATAAGCTACTTTACTAAAGTTTCATACGAAGAATTCCGGTCGAGAAATAAATTTTCGATTGAGAAAAATTGACGGGTTCAGTCCCAAGTCCTTCAATATGTCGTCAGCGAATATGATCGTTACATCGAGGGGTTGTGACCCGCATTTGTTACCGTAAATGTACTTACTTTATGCTGATGTTTTAAGAAAATGTGTATATATCACTTAATATCACTTTATAAAATAAACTATCGCTTTTATAAAATATTATTAATTATTTTATTTAAAAAAATGCATTTTAACACTTTATGTTATTAAATGCTTTATAAGGCCATCGTGGCGCAGTGGAATAGCGTCTGTAAACGCGATTAATTGTAGGTTCAATTCTCACTCGAGGAATTGATTCTATTTCATTTATATTCATTTCGCCACTCTGGTAAAAAAAAATGCAACGATGAGTTCCACTCCTAATACAAATTCTCGAATTCGAACAGAAAGTGGATAGCAGAGTATTTGTCACTAAAATAATCTTAATTATTAATTATTAATCGTGCGACTGTAAACGTGACAGGTTGTAGGGTCGATTCCCATTCCAGGAAATCAAAGTTTTAAATAATATTTAGTATTTTAATTTCCTCGCTCAGCACGCAATGCCTCAATCCGGCGGAAAGTGGGGAACGGAATCGTTGAAAGAGTACGAGTGTCTTAACACTAGGTTCTCTGGTTCCCTCTGCCTACACTGCTATATGCGGGATACAGCGTGCAGCTAAAAAAATAATATATATATTAAAAATATGTTCATTCTAGTCTTATTCACGTCTAGTATAAATTTAAAGACATTACAAATCACGTGAAGATTTCAGCTTTCATTTTGTCCCCCACAAGCATTCTGCGAAAAATTGACGTACTTGCAGTTTATAACAGTATTTCATACAAATGTAAACGTTAGGTTCCGCCACTTGTCATGCAGTCTCTAATGTGCAGAAGCTTGAATATGTATGCGTCGTAAAGTTTTCTCTGCCTTTTATCCAAGAAGCCAAATGCAGGAAAACAAAAAAAGTGTTTTTTTCGCTGCTTTAGACTTTTCTTGTTGTCTTTCTAATTTTTATTAGTGGTTCATATGCATTTTATGATTATTTGAGACCTATAATATAAAAGAGATAGTTTGCGAAGATAGATAAATATTTTTTACTTTTTCACACAAAATTAATGAACGGATTTTGATGAAATTTTGCACATTCATAGATAATAAGCTGTATCCTGTGAATTCGTTTCGCTGGTTTGCGTGGGCTATAAAACCTAAAAAAAAATCTTAGTTGTTTTCTTTTAGTGCTTCCCTACACTCTCCAAGGAGCCTACGTGCCTAATTTTAGCTTTCTATAGCTAGTAGTTTCGTCTGTACGTTGTCTGTCAGGCACTCCGTAAGGCAAGCGATTTTTATATTTAGATATATCAGAATAACACATAGGCGATAATTTATAATTAAATGAGTATATAGTTTATGGTATCATATTTTTTTAACTTCACGCTGTGTCCCGTACATTGCAGGGTAGGAAGTGGGAACCTGAGAACATAGAGTTAAAACACTCCTTTCTCGTATCCGTTCCTCACTTTCCGCGGAATCATAGTAATTCATTATAAGAACAAAGTTTTTTTAATAAATCAAAGCACAAATTACTCGTTACATATTTCGGTCAAGGATTCTGACTTCGTACTCAGCGGGTTCGTTTGTGGAATTACACGAGATCCTCCAGTAGCTGTGGGGAGCACGTTCTGCTTGCTGACTTAACGAAATCATTTTAAAATTGTAAATATGAAACGAAAATTGGATAGATAATCGAAATTGAAACAAAATATTTATTATGTATGTATGTGTTTGAAATAGGATAAGGTGACAAAAGGATTAAAAAACAAAACAATAAAAAATGTTTTGATCTTTTTATACTTTTTAAAGAAATGTATTCTATATGAAAATCAATAGAACAACATACAACGGAGAAATTTTGATGATAACCAATTTCCATTTCCAACATGATTAAATGATAATAGAATTATACTTTACAAAAAACATTTTTAGAAAAGTTTTAGGAAAATTTTATACGGTTTCCAAAAAAAAGCCTTTGGTACTCAGAATTTGTGATTAACTTTTTAAGATATCAAAATTATTTTATTCTTCATTCCTGTAAAATTAATATTAAAATATATAAATTATACATATATTATACTCGTAAACATGTGATTATTATTATTCTTAGATATTAAGTTACACGAAGACATGGCAAGATTAAAAAAGTCGGCACGCGATTTTTACTTGTTGTACTTACAATAAAAATATTTTTAAGTGTTTTGCCAGCTCCCCGTCTTTCTTAGACTATAATGTCCGTAAAAACTGCTAGAAAAGAAAAATAGAATGTAAAATGACACTCTGCGTGGAAAGCGAAGAATTGCTTGTAAAAATTATGGTGATGGTGGAATGTGGAATGATGGAAAAGTTATGGTAATTATGGTGATTACTACGTTCTTCCATATAAGATGGGCACATCGGAAATCAAAGTATTTTGAAATTATGCTTTACCTTACTTAATAGCTTAGCTGAGAATGCTCAAGACAATTAGAAGTAATGAGTGTGCGTAAGTACATACCTTGGGCAGAACAAACGGGATTTTATGTTTTATGGTCTAAGCAAATGATGTTGAAGGACACTTTGTGTGATCTTTAAGTTGAAGAAAAGATAACGTAAAGTATACTGAAATATTTCATTAGTATTCAACGAAATTTATACAAAGATTAAAAGATTATATGTAGATTAAAGTGCAGAAAAATTTTACTTGAATCTGAAACCAAGTTACTGCACTTTCCAAAAATAGCACGAATATTCTCAAGAAACATCCCCATCCAGCCTTGGAATGTACCCAAACAAATTAAAGACTGATAACCTCGATTAATTGGCCCCAGCTTCTGCTGTTGACCTTTTTGGACGTCGCAATATATATTCTGAGCAAGTAAGGATCGCAAATTGCCAAATTTACAAGTCAATCTCGGAACATAAATACAATGTTCTATAAGCGCTTCAAATTCACTGCCTCCATAGTAACAATAGGCAAAGGTGGCGAAATGATGAGGTTTGTTGTTATTTGCAAATTGTTTCCGATTTTCCCTTGAAATTTGCCCCTAACTTTGCAAAATCTGAGTTCAACTGAGATTAATGTATAGAGTTTTCTGTTTAAACAGGTGGTGCAAATAATAAGCGTTTGTTTTAATATTGGCTTATTATGGTTATTTAGTTAAGAAACTGATTTTTTTTTAGTTATCACAAAAGTTAATTTTTTTCCTAATTTTTAGTTAAAAACAGTTACTTTTATATTTATGAATATATTTATAACGTGAAATTGTAAAATTGAAACCAAAATGAAAATAATATTCGTAATTATTACACAAGGGTTATGGGTTCAAGTCCAGTCAAGGACAGATTAACTGAGGAAAAAAAAGTCCCACTGAGTTTCTTGCGCCGGCTCCGCCGGCCACTAAATTTAGTGAACCGGTGGTAAATTATTTGACGTTCAAAAAATGAAGCCTGCAACTTCTTACTTTGAATAAAATTATTAAATTTAAATTATATTTAAATAATTTTTTTGTCCGCTCTTTATCACAACAAGCAAAGCGCGACGTTGAGTTTCGCCACTTAACAAGCAATGTGTCAAATTCGGGAGGAATGCGGCGAACGGAATGTCTTTTTTTTTAATCTATTTTTATGTACTATAAATACAAAAATACCCTATGCCCCATTATACCCTTGAGAAAACACAGCACACAAAAAAAAGACTATAAAATTAACAAATTTCCTTAATCTAAGCACACTACTTATACTTAAATTAACGGAGTGTCTTGACACTAAGTTCTCTGCGACAATCCTGTTACGCAAAAAAAAGTTTAAAGCTGAAAAAGAAATGATAAGTACAGGACAAGCTAATAAAAGTACAACCAATGAAAAATCGTTTTGAATTCTTAACTGTACATGTCTTAAGTGCACTTTGTAATTTGCTTGACATACGAACAAATATTGTGTTGCTGTCAGTATCATTTGTCATCTTAGAGTCGTTAGCTAAGAAATTAATGAAGGAGCATTTGTCTAAGTAGCGACTTATGTAAGAACAAGAGTTATTGTTTTAGTGACATTCGGAATTACAATTTGTGGATTTACTTTAGGAATTTTAAATTTTATATTGGTTAAAATGTGTCGAGGTCATCGATGCCTGACGATATCGTGGCGCAGTAGGACAGTGTCAGACTTTAAACGGGATTGCTTGTGGATTCGATCCCAATCGAGGAAATTATTATATTTTAGTTATATTTCAGCATTGCGTTATTATTTCGGCGTTAAGGTCCGCCGATTACTTATATTTGGGCGGAAGGCGGAGAGCGACGAGTCTTGACACTAGGTTCTCTCTGTCAGCCCAACAATGCGGGAAAAAGGCATGTAGCTCTACGATGCCAAAATAAGATACAATTACTGTAGCTGAAAACTTATACATGTGATGTCTGTGGATCGATTTACACTCGGGTATGTTTTGATTTAAAATATTTTCATATCTTTGTTCTCGTTCAAAATCAGGTCGGCTTACAATGTTTGTAAAATAGATGGAAATTGAAAAACATTTGGGCTTATGTTTCACTAGTTTCTCTTTTTAATCTATTTCAAAAAAGTAGGAGTTCGACTGTATTTTTAATATGTGTTACCGCTTAATTTTGTACTGAGTGGACCAAGTTTTGCTTCTGATCTTCCCAATTAAATTTTGTTAAGATTAGATCAGAAGTTTTTGAGTTATTCGTAATAATAATATTTAGTGGATTTTCTTCAAAGTTAGTTTTAATGTTTTGTTTAAATCTTAATTATTTGTATCATTTTATGCGGAAAATTTGTTAAAATAAGTACCTACATGTATAGCTTAGTTATTTAGAGCTTTGACATGTTAACCAATATGACGTGGACTTTTTTGTCACTGTTTAAAAATCTTTAAAAGGAATTACAATATGGATTATTGAGTGTTCAATAAATATCATACAACAACAACAATTTATTATTTTTGCACAATAGCAGTGAAATAGATAGCTTAAAAAAATCTTTAGAAATTTTATATTATTTACAAAGTAATTTAAAATAAGAGCTGTATAAAATATATTTTTAAATACTTTAATTAAAATTTCATATTAAGTGTTAACTTAAGCGTTAGCGTTTCTGCGGCGTCTCATGTAAGTGGTGAGAGTTTCTACTGGGTTTTAGTGGATATCGGGCTAGCCGGTGAGCCTCACAGTACCGCTCGTATACAAGGCACGCTTTGCGTTTTACATGGGCGGCCTACGTAAACAGCATTTCCCAATATCACAAAAATAACGTGACGTGAAACTGAACATTCAAATATCATATAAATACCGAATAGCCAATATATAAGCCAATCAGACTATATAAGATTTTTTTTTTAACTTCACGCTGTAACCCGCATATGGCAGGGTAGGCAAAGGGAACCAGAGAACCTAGTGTTAAGACAATCCATTTTCTTTCAACAATTCCATTCCTCTCTTTCCGCCGAATTGAGGCATTCCGTGTTGAGTGGCGGAACTCAACGCCGCGCTCTGCCTTGTTACAAAATCCAAGAAATGAAAATACTAAATTTTACATTTCCTGGGCTGAGGATCGAACCCACAACCTGTCGCGTTTACAGTCGCACGCTTGTCCCTCTGCGCTATAAGATATAAGATTCAAATAAATCAAAACAATCTTTTTTCGTTGTATTTAGTTTTAAATTTCGTATAATCTGGTCAACTTCAGGATTCTTACCGCATAGCAGGGGAAGGTAGGAAGAAGGCAGTATCAAGACACACACACACTCTTTGCATTCCGTTCAAATTCGAGACATTGCGCGTTCAGTGGCGAAACCTAATGACGCGCTGTCTTACCAAAACGGGGAAATAATAATAACTCTAATATAATGATCCCATTAAATTTCCTCGAGTGAGTAATGAACCCACAATCATCGCGTTTATAGTTAGCTATTGTCCCACTGCACCATATTGGCTTCCTTATCTATTTTTTTTGGCAATTTTAATAAATAAAAACAATAATAGACTAACTATTAATACATACTTAATAGGTTCAATTTCTTTTTCTACTGCGTTACTCTTTCTTCCTCATAATCAGAGTACATAGAGAAAACATAGTTTCGAAACACTCTATTCTTCGTTTTCCGCCCAAATTCAAAATATTACGTACGTCTTACCTTAGTGGGAAAACAAATATAATTTAATAGCGTGTCCTAAATATGAATCGAAGTCGCAACCAGCATGTTTACAATCAGTCACTATCCCATTAAGCCACGATGGTCTATTTTCGAATTTATTCTTGAATTCACTAATTAGTATATGTGATATACTGAATGACGTCTTAAATACTACATAAATACTCATTAATAAAAATAATTATCAATTAATGTTTAGTTTTAATCGCTAATCGTTTATAAGTCAACTATTACGAAAGTATCCAAAGCTGACCTAAATCTACTTAGTTACATGGTCACTTTTTGTATCAGTGGTTAAGATTACAAGTTTCATTTGTAAGTCTCTTGTTTTAGCGTTTAATTTTTTCAGTAAAATTAAGTAACATCCTAAGGAAATTCTATTTTTTCTTAATTACAATTAATTTTTTTTATAATACAAAAAAAACTTGCCAATACGAATTATATTTACATTTAATAGAAAGAAACTATATTAAATAATCTAGATTAACTGACCCGTAGAAAAATACGTTTACAGTTTCAAGCTTGTTTCCTGTATAGCATAATAAACAAATGTTTAGACACTCCGTTAACATCTCCGAAATTGACAAATTAAATGGCGAAGCTTAACGCCGCATCTTATTTTACCAGAATAGAAAAATATGAAAATAATTTAAATATAAGTATTTCTCCAAGTGAGGATCCATAACCGTCATACTTACAGTATGTTGCTGTCTCACTTCATGATCATAATAATAATGATACACAAAAAAAACCTTAAATAATAAGTAAAAAAACATTTCCTAAATAATTGTTACATGAATCATTTAAATAGGTTATGATCATCCAAATAGTATACAAGCCCGAAGTAAAGCTTACCCATATAATCTGAACGCCTGAATAGAGCCTTGTATAATGATTGCTGGGACGCGTACAGAATAATTTAACATATCATAATTTTAAGAACGTTAGTTATTAGATTTTGGTTGTAACATTGAGTTTATGTCAAGATTATTGAGGGATTTCTAAGAAAATTGTATGAAAAATAATATGTTAATATAGTCCAATTTCATTTGCAGCTTTTTCGTTTCTTATGGTAGATATATTATAGTACTAGAAAACGTACAAAGATTTGAACGCAGCGGGAGTCGAACCCACGTCTCTTGGAAAGCGCCCTCTACTCTAAAAAAAGCCACTAAGTTAATAAATTTTTATACGATTTCTAAAATTTGTTTTCGTGTTTTAAGTGCATGTGACTCTAAAATATCAGAAAGATATATTAGTTTTTGCTGCATATATCTAGTTGCAGAGGATACCGTAGCGCAGTGGAACAGAATTCGACAGTAAACCCGGGTGGTTGTGGGTTTGATTCCCACTTCGGAAAGTGATTATATTTAAATTATTGTTATTTCTCCACTCTGGTAATACAAAACGCAACGTTAAACTCCGTCTTTTAACACAATATCTCGAATTAGGGTGGAAAGCTGCGTGCGATGTATATATATTTAATGCATTACAACAGTAAGTAGCGGTAGCCTTACTAGGTCAATAATGTTATCATATTCATATCATCAGATAAAATGAGGTAGGTACTGGCACGTGATGGCGTCGAAATAATACAAAAAAATAATAAAAAAATAAAGACGCTTTTTTTGTGTCTGTCCCTAAGTATGCTTAAATCTTTAAAACTACGCTGTAATATTTCTTTTTTTTTTTACTTCACGCTGTATCAGAGGGAACCAGAGAATCTAGTGTTAAGACACTTCATTCTCTTTCAACATTTCCGTTCCCCACTTTCCGCCAAATTGAGGCATTGCGTGTTGAGTGACTGAACTCAACGCCGAGCTTTACCTTGTTACCAAACCCAAGAAATGAAAATACTAAAATTTACATTTTTTGGAGTATATATAGGAATGTAAAATATTAATTATATATATATATATATATATATATATATATATATATATATATATATATATATATATGCTATATATTTTATACCCGTGCGAAGTCAGGGCGGGCGCGCGTAATAAATAACATAATTTTACTTCATATGGTGGCGTGGAATACATATGTAATATGTACATATATAGTTTATGCTTGTAGTCCTTCATGACAAAATCAATATTTTTATTTGATATCATTATTTAGTTGGTATAATCATGGCGCAGTGGGACAGCCTTTGGCTGCAGAAGAGGTGTTTGTGGGTTCGATGCTCACTCGAGTAAATTATTAAATTAAATTTATTTTCTTAATCTGGTGAAACAAAGTATGGTGTTTAGTTTCGCGACTTAACCCGTAACGTTTCTATTTCGGACGCAAGCCTTAGAACGAAGTGTCTTGACACTAGGTTCTCTATGACTATGCGGAAATAGTGTGCCACTAAAATGAATAGAAAAATCCACTGAGCCGTTAAAGTTTTTTTATTGTTATTCCTGGACCAAGCAAACATGACCGTAATTTTTGCACTTCTCTTTCAACCTGAAGTGTCTATACATTCTCTAACACAGATTAAAATAAAAATAGATACAAAATATATATTTGAAAATATTACTTTAATTTAAACATCACTTGAAAAGAACGAAAAACAAAATTAAAAAATTGGTCATTTGCTAGAAATCGTTTTTCCTAATAATTGTAGGGTCTGCACTTGGGAACTTGAAAGTGCGGCGTCCGCCACTCAGCACGCAATGCCTCAATTCGGCGGAAAGTAGGGAACGAAGTGTCTTAACACTAGGTTCCCTCTGCCTACCCTGCAATATGCGGGATACAGCGTGAAGCTATGTATGTATATATGTATGTATGTCTGCACTTGGGACGCAAGTCCCAGGTACTGCTCAAAGCTCTTCTCCCTGCAACGCGATGGACCTACTCGGTGAATCCATGGAATGCTAAGGAGTTTTTTCTTTTATAGAGCATATCTTAGACAAGTATAGTTAGTATAGACTAGCCTGTATATAATGTTTCCGTGTTCACTTTTTTTACATTTAAAATATGCGTTTTCTTAAACTAAGTTAAGTAAGTTAAGGTCAAGTAGGTAGGTAGTAAGGTCCTTCACGTAATATTATTATTTAATCAAAAAGTGATCAGAGTGATATCTTTTTTCTTCTTTTTCTACTATTAAATTTTTCTTTTTTATTTTTTCATTATATTTACTCTAAAATAAGATATAAATAATCATATTATCATATATATTTTATTTCACGTCTATAGTTTATTCTATGACAGTATCGGCCTATTTTAATATGAATTTGAGGTCGCGGCCAGCTCTGTAAGATGATAAATCATGCTTTGTTGTTGACGACAAAAGAAGTCATTTTTAGGCTATAAGTGCTGTACGCGGCCAGCTTGTGTTGGTGCCTATGAATAATGTTTAATATAGAAGTGGTATGAATGTAATAGATAATCTTGTACTGAATAAAATTTTATAATAATAAAACCTTTTTGGACTAGTTATATTGGAACATATGATAATTTTTTTATTTTTTTGCAAGCCCAATGTCATATGTAACGATAAGAACCTTTTTTTGCAGTTTCACGTCCTTTCTTACTTACTCTAGCATGAAGTTAGTAAGATCTAGGTGTTATGATACTCCGATTTCCACTTACTTAATTAAAAAATATTTGAATATATAATTTGAATGAGAATCGAACCCACAACCGCTTTTTCAGATGCACTCCCACTTGCCACGATGGCCTCCTATTTCCGTAATAATTTAAAGGAATAGTTAAACTAAAACGTAACTACTACAAAATTTATATTTACGACTGTGTTAAAAATAACATTTGACTGCACAGGCCATGTTTGTAGGTTCGAATCTTAATAGGATAATTGCTTAAGAACTCATATCACCCTATTTGATAATACAAAACGCAATGTTATGTTCCGCCAAACAAATCGTAATGTCTCTAATGAAGAACGGTGTTTAACACTGTTCTTATTCCGTGAAATGTAGGAGATGCATGAGGAAAAAATATATAGATTTATTTATTTTTTACTTTTTTCATTAACTTCACGCTGTAACCCACAATAGCAGGGAATGCCGCCGAATTGAGGCATTGCGTGTTGAGTGGCGGAAGTCAACGCCGCGCTTTGCCTTGTTACCAAACCCAAGAAATGAAAATACTAAATTTTACATTTCCTGGAGTGGGAATCGAACCCACAACCTGTCGCGCTTACAGTCGCAAGCTTGTGCCTTTGCGCCACGACAGGTGTATAGATTTATAATAATTCATGTTTTCATTTCCTCGCTCTGGTATCAAGGCAAAGAGCGGCGTTGACTTCTGCCACTCAGCACACAATGCCTTTATTCGGTGGAAAGCGGGGAACGGAAATCTTAATACAACGGAGTGCTTTAACACTGGGTTCTCAGGTTCCCTCTGTTTACCCTGCTATGTGCGGGATACAGCGTGAAAAAATTGGTAAATTAAATTTGTTTATATATATTCTGCTATCCACTCTTCTTTGATATCAAGTTGTTTGCGTATAAAGCCTCGCGAAGGTCGAATAATAACAAAGTCACAATGAGTAGGTTTGAAAGGTGTAAGCTATGGTACGGTCTGGAGGGCAATTTATGGTATTGAAAGATATTGAGAATAATACAATTTTTGGCAATGTTTGATTGCTCTTGACGTTAAAGGCTATGAAACTAGCTTGTAGGACTTTTAAGATTACAGGGTGGTTGTGAGTTCAAATATTATGAAAAAGTATAGTTTATATACAATTTCACGCTATCTCGCATAGCAGTGGTAGTTAGAGTACGTCACATATTCATACCCACCCTCAGAGGATCGTCTTGAAATAAAATGGATAAAAATTTTTAATTATTTTATTGAAGGAAAATAACTAAGGTTTAGACAAAAAGAAAACCAACATCAATTAAAATGCATAAAAAAGTAACATTATTACGAATAACTCAAAAACTATTTATCTTTACTAAAATTTAAATAAGTGCATATCAGAAACACTAGATATCATAAAAAAATGGTCATCTAAATTGGTTCACCCAATAAAAAATGTGGTAAGAAAAAAAATACAGTCGAATCGTAAACCTCTTCCTTTTCTGAAATCGGTAAAAATAATGTTTTCAGTTTTAATATATTATATTATATTATATTATTGTTAGACCATATTTCCTTAAATAAATATCTATATTTTCATAAAATATATTGAATTGTATTCTATTGGTTGAAAACAAATATTGAATCTAAATAAACAATCGTTGGAATTAAATCTTGCTTATTTTATATTAATATAGTTTATTCTGTATAATTTTTCTTTGATAAAATAGATAACAATCTATTTTTGAGATAAATCTCAAAATGCCTAGTAATAATGTATTTTCATCTTAAAGAATACTTTGAATCCTTACCAGGCGTGAATAAGTTGATTAATTAAAACCTAACCTGATAAGTATATTTAGCAAAGATAGAATCCATATCAGATCGTATGGATGTTGAAAGTTCACAGTGAGGTGTTGTTCTACTGCATCACCATGGCCTCTATATCTAGAAGCATCTAATTAATAATATCTAGAAAAAATTAGTTTCTCCATCATAAAATTTTATAAAATACGAAATAAATATATTAAACATCTTTTTTTTGTTTCACGCTGTATTCCGCATATAGCAGAGTAGATAGAGGGAACCTGAGAATCTAGAGTTAAGAGACTCCGTTAACCACTTTTCGCCGAATTGTGGCATTGCGTGCTGAGTGGCGGAACTCTACGCCGCTCTTTGCCTTATTACCAAACCCAGGAAATGAAAATACTAAACTTTTACATTTCCTGGAGTGGGAAACGAACCCACAACCTGTCGTATATGCAGTCGCACGCATCTGCGCCACGACATGCGTTAAATATATGAGAAATAAATATATTCCTTAATAATTTTTTCTTAAATTTTATAAGGAATAACTATAATCTGTTAAATTTACATAGCTGTACTATGTAAAGATCAGGTAAGCTTAAAATACGACATTCACGGATATCAGTAGAAACGAATCGTCAATAAAGGGGTTTACGATCCCTCCGAGCCTACTCCGGAATGAAAACTCACACTCTTATCACTTCGTGTAAATTATCTAACGTCCCTTTTTAGTGTTTGTAATGTTACCCGCAATTGTTCTCGCGGGAACAGTAAAGTTTAAGACAAGGGAAGTATTTATTGATTGAGGCGTATTGCATACTTCCTTCTGCTTAGTCGTATACACTTGTTGGAGTGATCGTGGTTGTGGTCGTGGTCGTGGTACATTTGAAAGCTTGATTGTGAGATTTTTCTATCAATCTCTGTCTAAGTGAAAGTGGAGAACAGAAATGTTAAAAGAGAAAGGAGTGCCTTAACACTACGTTCCCTGGTTCCATTTGCCTATCCTACTATGTGCGAGATGCAGCGTGAAGCTATAATAAAAAAGATTATGAACAGTGGTGCGTATGAGGTCATTAATGGCAAAGCCAGTACAAAAGTCCCCCAAAATGTGGTGGTTTCGATAGCGGAATACTACATTGTCCTCCCCTTTCATCTGTATCCTCTAGGTTGGCAACGCATCTACAACATCTCTGGTGTTGTAGATGTTCATGGGCGAAGGTAACACCTTACCATCAGGTGGTCCTCCTTCTCGTTTGCCATCCGTTATCCATAAAAAAAAGAACAAAAAACAGAAGAAAAAGACTTTATTAAGTCTGTCCATCTTGTGGATGATCGGCCAGAAGTGCGCTGTCCTGCTATTCTTGCCTGTATTTTGATACGTTCCGAAGAGTTCTTGCTTCGTATAATGTGTTATCTTAACTTACCTTATTGAAATATTATAAAATGGAACTAGCTGTCCCTCGACTTCGTTTGAGTGGACTAAAATGTTAAAGTACTTAAAGTCCGTTTTATCGGCATATTTTGCGTGTTACGCAATGTTTCGTTTTCAGGCAGAACGTAGAAAATGTCCTGTGACTATCATACGATGCAAGAAGCTAAAAAATATATATTAAGGAAGATATATTTAGTAATATAGCTAAATAAAAAGTATAATAAAAAATACATTGTGATTTAAGTTGCGAAACTAAACGCCACATTTCGTCTAAATACTAATTAGACATTATACCTACCGAATGACAAAAATAATAACATGTACACTGGCTTACCCTTGCCGTTTATAACGTCATGTCAAGCTATTGAAATTGTTATGTCGATATTTGAGTAAAATAGGTCACAAGTGTGAAATATTGAAGCAGATTAAAATGGAATATCGGACTAATGTAGATTTTTAATGAGCCACTAATTTTGGTTGTACGTTTTATTAATAATAAAGTGAATCAATATGTTACAAAGTGACTAAAGTCACTGATAGTGACCGATTTCTCTGTTTTTGTCTATGTGTGAATGCCTTTGAATATATCTTAGGAACTTTGGAGGTTAAATCTATATATGTATATAAGCGCCTATCGTGGTGCAGAGGCACAAGGGTGCGACTGTAAACGCGACAGCTTGTGGGTTCGATTTCCACTTAAAAAATGTAAAATTTTAGTATTTTCATTTCCTGGGTTTGGCAACAAAGCAAAGCGCGGCGTTGAGTTCCACCACTCAGCATGCAATGCCTCAATTCGGTGGTGTGAGGAAAAGTGAGGAACGGAGTTTCTTAACACTAGGTTCTCAGGTTTCTTCTGCCTACCCTGCTAAATGCGGTATACAGCGAGAAGGTAAAAAAATGTACATTAATAAAACTTTTTCATAACTCACTAAGTGACTGACATATGCTAGTATATACGTATCTTTGAAACTAGTCGTTAAAAAAATAAGTTTGACATATAGATCTCATGGAAAAGTAAACGAAGAGCAAATTGTTCGATATTTCTACGGCATCAGGAAAAGCTGTTTTTGTTTTCTTTTTACTGTCCAAGCAAACTTGCCCAAATGGCAACAATTTTTACTGCGTAAATTTTTCTAGTCCTAACTTAGCTCCTTTTTTTGTTCCCTATAAGTTCACCTGCGACATCGTTGTCTGGAATTCTAGTCTACGAATTTAATCAATTCTATGAGGTAAAATCTGAATACAGCTAATTTGGTTTATACAAATGTTTTTAGCAATTCAAGTACAAAAATCATATATTTTTTAATATTTTTTACTGTAATGCAAGTGTTTTTTTAATCATTCGCTTTTTACTGAATCATCAAAATAAACGATGTTCATAAATATTTTGCTTGGTAAATTCGCAAAATTTTCAAAAAAATATATTATTTTTAACTAAAATACTCGTAAAAAACACATTGTATCGTTTCAGAAGAGCAATTTTAACAAACGGGAACATTGAAGCGCTTTAAAAATTAAGCGTTCATTTCGTATTTAAAATTAATGCCTTTTATACAAAAACAGTCCATATGAAATATATTGCAAAATCTGACGTTGACGGTTGTTTGGGAAAATAAATAAAGATAAGCTTGTATGAAGATGATCTGAGTGCGTTAAGTGCACTTATTTATATATTTTCGTATTAATATGCTATGAATCTGACAAAACGCGATAGTAGTGGATTCAAATACTATACAACAATTCCTATAGTGTTTCTTCGTCTACGCCCTAAAATACGTAGAGATCACGGAATGTTTTGTCACTGGTACTAGTTAACTTGGCCTACTTCAAAAAGGGCAGTAGACAATTGTAGATATTATTTTATTTACCAGTTGTCATTTGACAAGTCACCTATGGATACTGTGAGGTAAAAGTTACCACTCACTCTAGCGACCTCCTTGAACGACGACATTATAAAATTTCACCATTTTTTTTAACATAATTGTTGTTTGCTTGTTATAAATTTCGTAACGGGGGAAAATTTATACTTATGTTGTTTTCATTTGTTTTCTTTCTCGAAATCGTACGAAAGAAAAATAACAGAGTGGTACTAGATTCTCTCTGCCTACCCTGTTATACTTTACAAGTATAAAAAATGTGTAATGCTTGTATGATATGATTAAAAGCAGCTTCACGCTCTATCCTTGTAGCAGATAGTCAGAGAGAGCTTCGTATCAAGCAAGTCATTTTGTTCGTTGTTTTCCGCCAGAATTCGAGATTTATGTGTCTTAAATGGTGGAACTCAACGACGCGCTTAGTGTTGCCAGAGCGAAGAAATAATAATAATAATAATTTTTCCGCCGAATTGAGGCAGTGCGTGCTGAGTGGCGGAACTCAACGCCGCGCTTTGCCATGTTACCAAATCCAGAAAATGAAAATACTAACATTTCCTGGAGTGGGAATCGAACCCACAACCTGTCGCGTTTACAGTCGCACGCTTGTGCCTCTGCGCCACGACAGGCTTCTTATATATATTAAATATATTACATAAAATGTTTTCATTATAACATCGTTTTGTTTAGATATAAGCCATAATTCATCATAATTGAAAGCAAAGCCCCTCTTTGAAGTTTTTAATATATATAATAACTTAATGGCTTTTTTGTTGAATACATAGAAAGCTTCGAGCATATCGTCCCTTTCGAGCTTAAAAGCTACCTGATAAGCTCAATGTGCTAAACAATAAAGGCGCGTACACAAGTTTTTACCCGACTGTCAGAGGAGGGTTATGTTTTTCGCGTGTATCATGTATGTTTGTAATATTCTTTATTATCTCATATCTTCCAAACCCCTGGACCGATTTATATAATTAAGGTGACTTTAGATAGGTATTGATACTACAAGTGTTTTTAGTCTCTAGAAGCAATTATGTCATGAATAAAAAGAAAAAAATCATTGATGGGTACCGTGTGGGGTTTCAAATGAAAGGATTTAAATAGTACATTTTAAACATGAAACACATTACTAGCGCTTACTTTATTTGTATTTGTTTTCTAAATTTGAAAATTTGGGTCAGTCGGGTTTTTTGCTATCTATTTAATTCTTATTAAATATGAAATACTAACTACTTTTTTAGTAAAAAAATACAAAAACACTACTATCTAACTTTGGGCTTTGAGTTGAGTCTGAATTTCCTTCATATGAATATTAATGTTTATAATATTCGTTCTTTCATTTTGACTGATCCATAGGCGTAATTGGATACCACCATATTTGTGATAATTCAGATTATGACAAAAAAAAATGGATTTCACATAAAATGTACTAAAAAGTAAAATTATTACGAAAAACTCGAAATCTACTTGTAAAATGTTAACTAATTTTAAATTGGACAACATCAGAAGACAAAGAGAAGAAAAAACCAACAATATTACACAAGGGTTTGTGCGCTCTGCAGATATAAAAAAAATAAAAATAAAGCACATACAAAAAATAAATATTATTTAAGCATTTTATGTCACTAGTAATAACTAACTATGAACTAGATATAGAAAGCCAAAAGGTAGGATTACTCATGAACACACAAAAAACTAAAGTCATGACAAATGGGAACCAAGAACCTATCAGGACCAATAATAATCTGATCGATTATGTTGATGAATACATATACCTAGGTCAAATAATTTCTCCCATAGATCTAACCAGTAAAGAAATTGATAGGCGTATCGGAAATGCTTGGAGACAATATTGGAGTCTGAAAGAAATTATGAAAAACAATGAGACCAAGATAAATATCAAACGGAAACTATTTGATACTTGTATACTTCCTATACTTACTTATGGTTTTCAAACCTGTGCACTCACAAAAACCCACTACAAGAAGCTTGAAACATGCCAGAACTCCATGGAAAGAAGTATGCTAGGGAAAAGACTGTCCGATAGAATTAGAATTGATACTATTAGAAAACAAACAATAACAAAGAATGTTGTCAAAACAATATAAAGGCTTAAGCGGAAGTGGGCAGGCCACACTATAAGAGGAAGAGAAAAATGGTCAAAATTAGTAATGAACTGGTTCACAAATGACAGAAAAAGAAAACAGGGCAGACCCGTTAGACGTTGGGTTGATGATATCAAGGCCATAGCAGGTGGGTCATGGACAAGAGCAGCTACAGACAGAAAAGAATGGCAACAATTGGAGGAGGCCTATGTCAACCAGTGACATACAGACAGGATGTTGATGCATATTTTAACTTTATTAAAATTAACTCTATATATAATTATGTAAATCTTTGTCTGAATAAAGGCTATTATTATTATTATTAGTAATAACTAACTAATGGCATATAATGTCATGTCACTCCATAATTTCTTCAATCTCTCTTCATATTAAGGAACAAATATTTTTCTTTCTTTTTATTTCTTATTTCTTGATAGACACTAGTGTATACAGAGGCTAAGAAAAGCTTCCTTCCATGTGTATATAGTGCGGATATCGCACCATAAAGTTGTATGACGCTAGCAACCAACCACGATACGACGTTATACCCAGCTGTGCAGTAATTAATGACTAGATATTATTTATAACAACTTTTTGTAAACGGTCGCAGGTTTAAATTCAAGTTTTAATTTATAAATAATACATTTACAACAACTTCATGCTTCATTCCGCGTAAGGGAGAGCCTAGTGTCAAGAATTTTTGACATAACGTATAAACTCAACGATGCTCTATGTCTTATCAGAGCAAAGAAAATGAAAATAATTGAAATAATCATTCTCCGTGTGGAAATCGAACCTACAACCAATCACATACAGTCATATGAAGTCCGATTTCGCTCCGATAGCCTTATTTGATATTTAATTTTTTTTTTAATATAATCCATTCTATCAAATATTTTTACTCTATATAAATAGTATATGTGATTTTTTTACACCTTCATGCTTTATGCTTAACTGTCGAATCTTCTGACAAAAAGCATATAACGGAGTCTCATGACACAACATTCTCTCTGACTACCTTGCTCTGTTAAAGATAAGCATGAATTCAAAGTAAAAAAAAACAGTTCAAACTTCCAGTGTGTTCATAAATGTTATTATTAACAGACTTCCAAAAAAATTGGAAGTTCAGAACTATTTTCTAACTGAACCAATTTTGATAACTTTTTCTTATATGATAGCTAAAGTTAATGAATTGGTCCTTATTAAATTTAGTTTAAGATCTGACGAATTTTTTTTTGAGTTATTTGTAATAATCTTACTTTTTAGCCAATTATTTTGTTTGAAATCTTTAATTAATTTTCTTTTCTTCATAATACCTCGTTTATTTTAGTAATGGTATATGTTGTTATTCATAAAGAAGATACATCTGTGCGACATCTCTTAAGAGGATTAAGCCAATCAATATTGTATGCAACATAATCTCTGTAATCTTCGTGAGCTTTTCATATTATACCTACGTCATTATATTTTAACTCTTTATAACAAAGAAAATTCTTTTATTAATGAATGTGGATAAATATATTTACGTATATTAATTAATACCTATACAAAACTCTTCTGATACTCACTGACTGATAGACAAACTACGGGGCATAGAAAGCTGAAATTTAGCTTGTAGGTTCCACATGCTAAATGTAGCGGACGACGGAAAGGAAAATAATAATAGTTAAGTTTAATGTTCTTAGAATTGTATAGACTATTGTTCTTAGAATTGTATAGACTATTGTTCTTAGAATTGTATAGACTAATGTAAAAAAAAAACTTAGAATTGTATAGACTAATGTTCTTAGAATTGTATAGACTATTGTAATTAGAATTGTATAGAGTAATAAAAATTAAGAAAGTGTATTGTCACCTCCCTGCGTACAATGCTTGTTTACGAACGCGAGCGAGTTCAGGCTCTCGCTCAGGCATAGGCTATCGCGTGTACGTAGGGAGGAATAAAAAGAGGCACATTTGCCGGTAGCGACACATTCGTTCGGGATACGTGACACAGTGAAGACCTCTGAAGAAATTGAAACAATTAAAGAAATACAGTCCATTGAAGATATTGGGAAGTGGAGTTTCATTCCGTGAGAAATCACAAAGACCTCCACAACACTAAATATCAACTTTCTTTCGGAAAATGTAGGAAACAAAGAAAGATAATTTCCTGAAATTTCTACGGGAAGAAAAAGAATGCCATTTTACGTTTTAAAATCGAAATAACGAAAAAAAGACGGATACAAAAGAACAGTTCATAAATATGTATATTTATGTTGTGGGTTCGATTCCCATTCGAGGGAACTATATTTAAATTATTTTATTTCTTTTCTCTGCCAAGACAAAGAGCGGCGTTAAGCTCCGCTACTTAACACGCAATGTCTCAAATATATAATGTGTGAAGCTATAAATATACATTACTATAAATTATTATAACGTTTGTCGTGGCTCAGTGGCACAAGCATGCGACTGTAAACGCGACAGGTTGTGGGTTCGATTCTCACTCCAGGAAATATAATTTTTCATTTCCTGGGTTTGGTAACAAGGCAAAACGCGGCGTTGAGTTCCGCGACTCAGCACGCAATGCCTCAATTCTGGGGAAAGTGGGGAAACGGAGTGTCTTAACACTAGACTCCGTCTGCCTACCCTGCTATATGCGGGATACAGCGTGAAGCTATGTATGTATGTAAAAATTATTACTTCAAACTTCTTAAACGATTCACTTACATTTAAGTAACTTATCAAAACAATTGTTAAGTTTAAATGGTAGGTTGTTAGGTGGTTAGGTTGTTACTGTCCACTCTAATAGCGTAAAGGTCGGAATGTTATATAGATATGCTTACAGTACTCTAAAGCGTTACTAAGGAAATTATTGTAATTTATTTATTTATTTATTTATTTATTAAGACATTTACAGTCCAGTTGTTAGTAACAATAGAAACTTAAAACTAATATTAAAAATCAGTATACTAGTTTACTACCTATTTACTCAGCCTTGTTTGCCTCATCACTACACCAACAAAATGCTCTAGCATAGGTTCGGCGTGCTTGGCACTGAACATTTTCAGAATAAATCAATTGAATTTTTCAGAATAATTGTAATCGTAACAAATATTTCAATTTTGTATTCTATGTAAAAATTATTTTGTGGGGTCAAAAGAATGTTCACTACAGTTATTAATCATTTTCAATGTATTTTTTTTATTTTGTCTTTATGGTCTGAGCAAAAAGCATAGAACAGAGTGCCTTGACACTAGGTTCTCTGATGTCAAAGGAAAAGCGTGAAGCCGTGAACGTGAAGCGAGTTTCTTTTAAATTTACCCACTTTCCATAACAATATAGACAAGTATTTGAGTACATTTTCAAATTTATTCTGTATTTTATACCTGAATCATTTATCTACAGTGGTTCAAAAATACTATATTAATAATACTTACTAGCTTTAATACAAGAAGATATATCCTGTTGGGATTCGAACTGACTACTATCTGGACGTACGTAAATAGCATATAAATATATTAAATCTTGTTATATTTAGAATATTGTTCCTTACTAATATCATTTTTTGTTTGGTTTTGGACTCGAAATTAATTCTATTACTACATTAATCTTTTTTGGCCTTAAATTTAAAAATTTGAAAGAGTTATTGCTAAGAAAAGAACTATACCAAAATATATTTTCATGAACATAATTTAAAATGATTGCTCCATAATATTATTTTCTATCATAAAAATGAACATAAATATGAATAAAGAAATATAAATTCAAAAATAAGATTTGACATATTTAGTGATACAAAAACATAAAAAAAAAACAGATACCATTACGAAATCAAATATTAAGGTAACTGACGCATTTGACCCTACACGCAATAAAGGCATTACCTTAGAAGTTTTTCTAACCGATTCTATTAAAGAATTTTCAACTTTATGTTTCTTAATATAAGGTACAATTTAAATTGCATATTTTTGTAATATTTTCGGATATAAAATTCAAAGAACTGACATGAATCTCGCTATTAGTGATCAAAGTAAACATGAGTACTTTTTTTTTTTTTTTGAGTTAGATTAATAAAATTTTTTTTTTTTTTCCCTTTTTTAATTTTTTTTTTTTTTTTTTTTATTATAAATTTATGAAACATGAGTACTTTATATTTTTATAACTTATTATGTTTAATATGTTTTGTATTTATTTAGCTTCATAGATACAGTGGTATCCCGCATACAGCAGGGTAGGCAGAGGGAACCTGAGAACCTAGTGTTACGACACTCCGTTCTCTTTTAACATTTCCGTTCCTCACATGTGTTTTGTATGTATATCTATATAGATCCTCTTTGCTATTAATTAAGGAATCTATCTAACGATTCTGTAAATAAAGGAAAAACGACGCGAAGAACATTGCCTTGGTATCGTGTATGTGGGTACAAAAGTTTATGTTAAACACATCATAGTGTGTACGTTATACACAATATCTCATAATAGTTTCGGCGTTGAGTTCCGCCACTCAGCACGCAATGCCTCAATTCGGGGGAAAGTGGGGAACGGAGTGTCTTAACACTAGGTTCCCTCTGCCTACCCTGCTATATGCGGGATACAGCGTGAAGCTTTGTATGTATGTATGTAGTTTCAGAATAAAAAAAACGCATAAAATAAATATAAAAGGGATCCTTTCTATGGAGAGAGGAGATTCTTTCTATTTTATGGATATATATATAGATATATGTATATGCATAAAATAATAATCAAAATATATAAGAAAAAGCCCTATAAGAATTAATATTATATAATTTACGTTACAGAGGTTATCATGGTGCAGTGGTTACTGCGTTTGACCGTAAACGCCGGTTGGGAGTTCTATTTTCACTCGTGGGAATGATTATATTTAAACTAATTTTATTTCTCTGGTCTAGTAAAATAAAGTACGGCGTTGAGTTCCGCAGCTTACCTGTGAACGGAGTGAACACTACGTTCACTACCCTGCTATGGGTGAAGTTGTTTTTTTTTACTATCACGGCAACTACTGTAGATCTATTGTATATTATACCTCAATACAACAATAACTGTAGTATTGACTATACTACAGTTATTGTGAAATCCATACACGTGTAAATACGTTATGTTTGCTTTAAACAATGCACAGTGGTGACGAATTAGATTCCGACACTGCAAATATTTGTTCTACGCCTTCAGCTGGTAGTTTAATAAAAGACGAACATAGCCGAGCCACATTTTATTTGTTTGTTTGTCTTTTTAACCGACTTCCAAACAAAGGGAGTTCTCAATTGGACTATCTTTTTATGTTACCGCATAACTCTAATAGGTGGACCAATTTTTATGATTCTTTTTTTACATGATAATTAGTGCTTCTTATAGCACATTTAAATTCAGTTAAGAGTCGACAAGCAGTTTTTGAGTTATTCGTAATAATTACACTTTTTATTGTATTTTATTTGAAATTAATTTTCTTTTTCGTGATTATCGTATATGTGGTTATAAGACACGTAATAAAACGCTTGCACTGAAGGATAAAGAATAATATAGATAATGTATTCTGCTACTAGCCGTGACTTCGTTTTCGTGGACTATAAAATATTAAAAACCGTTATTTTTTCTTTTATATGATAATGTCTTGTATACATTTTTGAAAACAGCTGATATTTTTCAAACTGCCGGACTAATCGTGTGCTGGACTCTATTAAACATAACTGAGAATTTGCAATGTAATTGATCCATCCGTTTGAAAGCTACGATAGACAGACGCATACACCCACACACAAGTATCTACATCAAGCTTATAACACGTCTTTTTTCGTCAGTATTTAAAAATAGATAGTCCACGTACATTACCCTAGAAAACTAAATATTAAAAGCAAGCTGACAAACGCTTTCAAAGATTCCCACACCAAGTATTTTAATGACACAACTTGTACGTATAATACATTAAAAGTTTCGTCATTACTAAGTTGGTAACTAGTTAAGTGAACTAAGTACACAGTTTAATACTGGCAAGGTTGTAAAGTAACGTTAAAGGGTTTCCGTACGAGAAGGTTAACTGTCTCTATGCAAATCTATATAATTTGACTGTATATGAATACTAGACGCCTGTCGTGGCGCAGAGGCACAAGCGTGCGACTGTAAACGCGACAGGTTGTGGGTTCGATTACCACTCCAGGAATTTATTGGGTTTGGTAACGAGGCAAAGCGCGACGTTGAGTACCGCCTCAACTCGCAATGCCAAAATCGTGTTAAAAGTGGGGCACAGAAATGTTGAAAGAGAACGGAGTGACTTAATACTAGGTTCTCGGGTTCCCTCTGCCTACCCTGCTGTACGGGATACAGCGTGAAGCTTAAAAAATATATGAATACTAGTTGTTGCCTACAACTTCATTTGCGTTGACCTTTTGATTCTTGCTAGAGAAGAAACTTCTTAGCCATACATGGATTAAACGTGCTGGTGTCCATTGCGTTACAGAGAGAGGAGTCTCTGATATATGTGCTAAAAATGAACTGATAATAGTTTTAGAAAGGCCGATATATTTATTTATAGCTGCCGTAGTTTCAAAAAAATGAAAGAAACATTTTTGAAGTTTGAACGTAGCAGGATTCCAATCTGTGCCCTGCGTCCAACGCTATAGACCTAAGCTATATACGTATGCTTATTGTAATTTTTTATTGTTAGCATTTCTGAAGGGCGATTTTTACATAACTAACCCTAAGATACTATAACCCTAAGATTATTTGAATAGTTGTATGGCAAAAGAAAATGTTATATTACATCGAATGGCAAAAAAAGTCAGTCAGAGTGAAACTAGTGTCAAGATAGTGTTCGCCGCTTTCCGTCCAATTTCGAGACATTGCCTGCTATGTGGCGGAACTTAACGCCGCGCTTATTTTTACCAGAGCTTAGAAATGAAAATAATTTAAATACATATAGCCACTACTCTTCTCGAGTGAGAATCAACCCCACAACCAACCGTGTTTACAGTCAGACGCTGTCCCACTGCGCTATGATAGCCTCTAAATAAAGTAATAAATATCGATATTTATATTTAAATACGTGAAGGAAAATTTTGTACTCCTTTTTACGAAAATTACGTGGACAAAGGAGCATGAAATTTGGCACACTTATAGTTCATTTAGAGAAGGAGTGCAGAATGTTAATATTTTTTTTTAAATAATGAGTAAAAAATATATTAAATTAATAAAGTAAAAGTTACACATATTACCATGGTTTGACATCCATGTTTATATAAAGTGACATATACAAACATTGCTAAAGACAACGCGTTATTAACGCGTCAATAGCTAAAACAATATATTGACAGTAAATTTACAATGTGAGCTTTTTATGTGCTTACTTTATTACTAGTTCGTGTCAAACGAAACCTATGAGCGTGTACTGAAAAAATCATTATTTATCAAATGGAAATCAACATTAACTATGTACTTCATGATAGTAAAACATCGGTATGGAGCTATAAAATATTTATAAATTAACTACTAATTTAAAAATTTTGTTTTTAAAGCGTAGATTCCAATTAAATGCATATTTACTGTTAAAATTTTCGTATTTGTACTGGTTATTGCTTTTTTTTACAACTTCACGCTTTTATTTCAAATAGCAGTGTGTGTATTCCGCGGTCGCGGTAGTGAGGGAGAGCCAAGGCACTCCGTTTTCTATTTTCTGCTCAAACTCTAGACATTGCGTGTTATATGGCGAAATTCATCCCCGCGCTTTGTCTTTGTCGGATAAATAAAATTATTTAAATACAATCATTTTCACGAGTTGAAATCACCTGCCAATACTGCCATCATTAAAAAAATTAAAACTCTTCATCCTACGATTTTCTAACAAAAAAAAATAACGAAACACCGTTCGTTACTTTACTCCCGAATTTGAAACATTACAACAAATGGCGGAACTCAACGCCGCATTGCGTTATGCTAGAGCAGAAAAATAAAAAATATTTAAATATAATCATTCTCCAGAGTGGAAATTGAACTCACTACCAACCGTGCCCCATTTTTCTATTGTTATTGCATATCGCTACTACAAGACTATCGCTCTTTGATCTCCAATATCGTATTTGACACTTCATCTTAACTCGCTCGCATATAGTATAGGCAAAACAAACATTTACCGAAAGCTAGCATCGTACACAAAGTGTAGCTTCATAGGCTTAATTCAACAAGATTTGAAGTGAAAAGCTTTACTCAGAAACGTGTGTTTTAGAATTTAACCCGAATACGATGAAATAGAAGGAACTTTGTTTTTTCTTTATCGTAGATTATTGCAATGATATAGGTATGTATTGTATTTTTTGAGTCGATAGTGTAATTATTATTATGATTTATAGCTTTACGCTGTACACTGCATATAGCAGAGTAGGCAGAGGGAACCAGAGAATCTAGTGTTAAGACACTCCGTTCTCTTTTAACATTTTCGTTTCCCACTTTATGTCGAATTAAGGTATTGCGTGCTGAGTGCGTAATTATTACACTACTAAAAGTACTGCTAAGCTGTACTGTAGTCTGTCACAAGTAATTATGTTCTTTTTAAGCTTTACGATGTATCCCGCACATAGCAGGGTATATAGAGATAACTTGGGAGCCTAGTGTTTAGACACTTCGTTCTCTTAAAATTTCCTATAGCATATACACTGCTAATATTACAAATACGAAAGTTTGGGAGGATCGATGGATGAATGTTCCTCTTTTAAGCAAAAATTACTGAACAGTATTATATATAGCTTACAGATCAAAATAACACATACTCGTGAGCTATAATTTTTAATTTTTGTGTTATTTGGTCATAATATAACAACTAAACTAAGCATAAAATTTAATATATGTTATATAACAACAGCTACCAGTATTTTATAAAATAGAATTTTCGTTCATCCCAAAACTACTCAACGGATTATGATGAAACTTTGTCCATATATGTTTAAAGGTATTAATGAGAATATAGGAAAGAAAAATATTTTGCAGTACTTGATTTTTTGTCAAACAATTTCAAAATCTAGCTACTTCAAAGCTTTCAAATGTACGCATATACGCACTACATACTATAGTATGTACTCGTAGTATGGATAATGACCACGCGAGCAAAGCCGCGGGTAACAGCTATCACATATATACCACAACTATCCCTTAAGTATTCTATTAAAGATTAGCTGTTAATCTCCTATTGACAGTTGATTGATCTTATGGGGTCAAGTGTAATAACTAACGTATAGTAAGTATCTATTCATGAAATATATGCGAGTAGAACAGGCGATCCATGGCCATGTAATAGTACTCCTTTAGTAGTTAAAAATTTTTACTATTGGTACAGTTCTTAGAGTAAGAAAAAATTATATATTTTTATATAAATTTATATTTCTTGGTCGGGTCTCATTTATTTACTTTTATTTTTAACCGAGTTCAATAAAAGGAGATCTCAATTCGACTGATTTTTTTAAATGTTACCACACAGCTTTTACTGGATGAAACAATTGTGACGATTCTTTTTTATATGATAGCTATTGCTTATTATGTCGATATTTTTTTAAATTCAGTTAAGATCTGATGAATAGTTTTTGTGTCTTTCGTAATAATTTACCTTTGTAATGCATTTTAATTGAATTACGGTTTCTTTTTTCTTAAAATCTTGATTGAGTAAACCTTTTTTTCTTTTCAACTTATGATTGAAATTAAAATCTCAATCAAAATGAGAATATCTAATTTTAAGTTTGGCTATCTAAGTTATCTTAGAATCCAGTGTCAAGATACTGTGCTCTCTACTTTTATTAATTTAATTACATCTACCATAATATTATTTTCTTATAAAATGAAATGGTGTTAATATTAATATTACAATTTAAAGTAATTTTGCCGCGCACTCAACACGCAATGCCTCAATTTGGCGGAAAGTGGGGAACGGAAATGTTGAAAGAGAATGGAGTGTCTTAACACTAGGTTCTCTGGTTCCCTCTGCCTAACCCGCTATATGCGGGATACAGCGTGAAGTTAAAAAAAAAGGTAATTTTGCATATATTTACATTGATAACATGTTAAAGTAGGAATTTCTTTAGCTTATAGATACGAACATACTGTACTGGCGCTACGCCAGATGCCTTCAAAACATTTATATAGAAACGTATGGATGCTTTTGCTACAATTTCTCTATTCAGTAAACCACCTTTATATCTAGTGGTTGTCTTATAATTGGAGTTAGAAGGTCTGATGTTTAAATATATGGTAATATTATAGAAGAGGCTATGGTGCAGGACAGTGTCTGACTGTAAACGTGATTGGATGTGGGTTCAATTCCATTTCGGGGGAATGATTGTATTTAAATTATTTTTATTTTTCAGATCTGTTAAGACAAAATACGTCGTTGTTTCTTTAATTTAGGCGGTAAGCAACTCCTTCTTTTTGACTACCCAACTACACAGTTTAAAACATGAAACTGTTTTTTATTTCTTAAAAATGTCAGTGGCAATATATTTAAAATAAACGTTTTTATTTCATTTTTTTTTTGTTTTACTATTTAGGAACTGACTCTGATCATAGTATGTTTAACATACATACATACATACATAGCTTCACGCTGTATCTCGCATATAGCAGGGTAGGCAGAGGGAACCTAGTGTTAAGACACTCCGTTCCCCAGTTTCCGCCTAATTAAGGCATTGCGTGCTGAGTGGCGGATCTCAACGCCGCGCTTTGCCTTGTTACCAAACCCAGGAAATGAAAAAAAAGTGGGAATCGAACCCACAACCTGTCACGCTTACATTCGCACGCTTGTGCCTCTGCGCCACAACAGGCGTTTAATATGTTTAAGATAATATAAAATTATTTAAATATATGGAAGTTGAGGAACGGAAATCTTAAGAGAAAGGAGTGTCTTAAAACGAGGTTTTCAGGTTCCTTCTGCCTACACTGCTATGTGCGGGATACTGTGTGAAGTGAAAAAAATATAAATATAACAAAATCTCAAGTTCGTGCGGTTAAACTTTAAGAGGAATCTTCACTTGGACAGTCAGTCCGGGTCGGTAATCAGGTCCAAAAAAGCATTGTCATTGTTTACCAATTTACAAAATTTGAAGTTAAGAACAAATAAGTATAATTTAGTTTGCAAAATTTGGCTAAACCAAAATACACAGTTAAATAATACCTTTATCTTACCTCTATTAGTAATAAGAATAGATTTTGAGTCCATTTGTGGCGCAGTGGAGCAGCATCTTATTGTAAACGCTAGTTTTGCGGTTCTACTCAAAAAAAGGTTATATTTAAACTAATTTCGTTTTCCCTCTCTCATAAAATAAAGCGTAGCGTTGAGATCCGCCACTCAACACACTATGAATATCTCAAGTTCGAACGAGTAGGATGGAGTGTCTTGACACTGGGTTCTTTCTATGTAACATATGCGAAATGAAGCGTGAAGCTGTGTTTCAGCTTTTAAAAGGATATCAAAAACAGATTAACTTCGATTCAAATAGAGAAAAAATTATGTAGAGTAAAAGTTAACTGTTTTTTATATAAATTTTACTCACAACCATCGCCGCTAATATCAGATACTCCACAACTATGTCTCGATAGATTTTTTCTATGAAATATGAAATAATTAGTAAAATAGACTTTATTTCAATAGCCAATATTAAGGGAAAAAACTAAAATGAACTATACGATACAACAAAATAAAAGTAAAGTAAATACACAAATAAAAAACGTCAAGTAGTGTGTTATAAATAAAACTTTTCAGTTACAAACCTGTAGAGAGTTACATAAGAGCTGCAGCAGAAATAGCTCGACATACTTGTATGACGGTCGTCGAGTCAAAGGTGACTTTTGTAAATGTAGCTTGAATCATACGATTTTTTTACATACATATGTATATCCGTACCGGCTGTGATTAGGTTGATATGTCGACTTGCATATATATTTTTGACATTGCTTCATTAAAATATTGACTAAGCACAATAAATTCAAGCATATTAAGCACTTTTTGATAAAAACATTATTAAATGACATGAAAATAGAATTTACATATAAGTTTTACGTAATTTAAAAATGGCTGCCCTGAAAAGTATGCATTTTCGATTTATAAACTTATTCACGCATTATAAAGATAGTATAGCTAGATTAAAAACTAATTCTAACTAAGTCAGTCAGTGAGTCAAATTATGAGAAGAGTTACTTGTAGTTTGTGAAATATAGCGAATTCTAATCTAGGAGTCTTTAAATTATTTACAAATTTTAGCTTTGGGCTTATCTACAGAACTAGCCATCAATTTTGGTTCCCATACGAGGAAATTGTAATATCTAAAATATTTTAATTTTTCCATTCAGGTAAAACAACATGCGGCGTTAAATCCCGCCAATACCTCAAGTCTTGAATTTGCGTGGTAAGTGGAATACAATTCTGACACTGGACCCCGTCTACTCTGCTATGCAAAATCAATTTTTACCCTGTGAGAGGACGGGGTCAGAATACAATTCCCTTCCGCCGCTGGATAGCGTCCCGTAAGAGGCGGGTATCCCAGTAGTTTGGTGGTAGGAGATTCATCCTCCGTCTGGATCGAGACCACTGTCATGTCAAAGAGGAACCGTCAAATATCCTATGATGTGTTCCGGTTCGATGGCATGTAAGGTTCCAGGTTCCCCAAAATGTGGTGGTTCCGGTTCATAACGGACCACTACATTGTCCTCCTCTTCCATCTGTATCCTCTAGGTTGGCAACGTATCTACAATATCTCTGGTGTTGTAGATGTTCATGGGCGAAGGTAACCACTTACCATCAGGTGCTCCTTCTGCTCGTTTGCCATCCGTTATCCATAAAAAAATCATGATTTTTCTGAAGCAAAATAGCTACATTTTTTTACTATACTTAAAGTTATCAACAGGTAAACGAGTAGGATACTCACAATTTTTATCTTTTTGTTATAGAAAAGAGCAGCAACAGTCCTCATAAAATTCATTTTTGTTGGCATTACAACGAACTCTTGAATTTCCGCAGTTCAAGTTGTTTATGTGGGTACTACAACAAGAACTCTCGTGGACTCGACCTATTTTTTGAGTTCATGTAAATAGAGAATTGTTACAGTGAAATAATTTTAATGACCACAATGTATTGCTTAATAACAATTTTTAAAATTGTCTTTTTTTTCTCTATAGATGTAAATTAATATAAATAAAACACAAAAGAAGATTTAAGAGAACCACCAAAGGCAATCTTTTCTTAATACATTGTTTTCTACTAGTTTAGCCCTTTAATTTGATAATTATATTGGATGGGTTGGAAAAGCACCTGTAATCCGCCATTTTGTTGCGGCGGCCATTTCGAATAAGAAAAAATACTGAATATCCGAGTATATAATTAAATTAAAATTGAAAGAAATTTTAACTCAATCAGACACTAGGAAGGACGTCATTAAGCAGTAGAATATTATAACCATCACGTCAATTTATGCAGCTTTGCACTTCTTCCCGCATAGAAGAGTAGGCAAAGAGAACCTAGTGTCAAGACACTACGATCTCTATTTTCATAACTTTAGATTATTGCTACCTCCTTTTCTTTTTTTATGCACTGCGATCCTTCACGAAATTTTATTTTTAACTTCACGCTGTATCCCGTTTACAGCAGGGTAGGCAGAGGGAACCCGAGAACCTAGTATTAAGACACCTCGGTCTCGTACAACAATTCCGTTCCCCACTTTCCGCCGAATTGAGAAATAATAAATAAAAAATATATAAATACGTTAGTAAAAACCAGCAATATTTGGTAAAAACTGCACAATTTGCGTCCCACATCGCTTGAAAGGATATTAAAAATAAAAATGATATTGAGTTCATTGTATTTTTATTCAATGACCCGCGTTTTATCACCCATTATATCATCGATGCTGACTCACTCCCATTCGGTTTTCAATTTTATAATTCGATTCAGTTTTTTCGTGCTATAAAATTAACAGTACCGGTACCTTTATGAGATACTTAAAGAGCGGTGGCTTTTATTTCAATAAAATAAACTTTCATCTACAATATGATTTTTTGTCAATTCGAAATATTGTAGGGGTGAATGATATTTATATTTTTTTTTATTTAAGCGATAATACTTTGTTTCTTTGCCTTTTTAAAATGTGACTAGATTTTTATGCTTAAAATAAACGTGGTACAGAAGTATTTAGTTTCTAGTACTTTGCATGAATATAAATCAAACAATGTATAGTTATTATAGATAAATAATTCTTCCATTACTAAATGAGTGTTTCACGAAACTACTAATTATACTTTAATTATTTCATTTCCAAATTAGGCTGAAATGCGGGGAACGGAATATCTGGACACTCCCCGTTCTCTTTGCCTACACTATTGAGTGGAAAAAATCGTAAACTGAACAAAAATATTCAAAAAATACGTTATTATTATTCATGTACGAGTATAAAGTTACTCTTTATTAAAGTTAATCACATATTTAGTACTGAACTGTTCGTCTTGGTCTAATTTCGGCGTTGCCCCTTCACTGTTCCCTCGCCACAAAGGCTTTAAGGCGACTTCAATTTCACACTATTTAGTTTACTTAAGTTGAAGATTAAGTTAATAAGAAGGTTTAAAACTAACGAAGCATATTCTGTATACCTTATATGATTACCTTTATTTATAATTTACAACATTTTTTTTTTTACTTTGAACTTGGTATTAAGACAGTTTAGTTTTATTTTTGGATTTTGTTCCAACTGATAATTTCACGTCTATAGCATGAAACTTTCCACTAACGTTTTCTAAAAGCTCTAAGAACTGTGATTTATTTTTAAAATATTATAAAATACATGTATTCATTGATTTAATGATACAAACCAAGGGATTCTTACATATAAATTCTAATATCCTTTTTTATCCCTTAAATATATAAAATATTTAAATGAGTTTATAAGATAACTCATTTGATCAGTTAATAAAGCTATATCGAGGAGCCCTACATATATTGGTACAAGTGTAAAAACAAGGGAGCTAGTTAAAAGGTTCTGAAGGTTGTAATTTTGTAATTATTCAAAGTAAATTAATTCTTTAAATAATGATCCCCAATGGATTATAATAAAAGGAAAAATATATTGTAAATTAGAAATAAAGATAATAACAATAATAAATCCCTTCAATTCTTTAGAACCTTTAAATGGCTCTCTATAGTTGGGTTTTGGCACTTGTACCAATATACTTACATACATACATAGCTTCACGCTGTATCTCGTATCCCTTGGAATCACTGCGTAGGTACCGGACCCATGGCGAGTGAAATGCAGAGAGAGGGGCTCGAAGCAGTGCTTGGACTTACGACCCAATTTTTTTTTAACTTCACGCTGTAACCCGCATATAGCAGGCTAGACAGAGGGAACCAGAGAACCTAGTGTTAAGACACTCCATTCTCTTTCAACAATTCCGTTCCCCACTTTCCGCCGAATTAAGGCATTGCGTGCCGAGTGTCGGAACTCAACGCCGCGCTTTGCCTTGTTACTAAACCCAAGAAATGAAAAATTCTATTTCCTGGAGTGGGAATCGAACCCACAACTTGTCGCGTTTATAGTCGCACGCATGTGCCTCTGCGCCACGACTGGCGCTACTTACCAATATACCTAGAACCACCATACTTAGAACTCGTTTTTAAACCCGTTGACAGTAACACGCAATTTTTGTGTGTTTATAATATATTTTATAATATATATATAGAAAAAAAAACTAAATATAACTTCTACATGACACAAAACGTCTGTCACATCAACTGCCTATCCAAATAAGACGGTATGAAATGACAGTTTCTATAGTAGAAACTCATATTTTCATTTCAACGTTTTGTAGGTCGTCAGTTTTATGAATTTTCAGTATCGTAGTAGTGTTTTTATGGTTGGCGTGACATGAATTTTTTTCAGATAGCATTTGCACTATACAAATAGCATGTGGCGTAATTGTTATAAAAAGATTATATCTGAAATAGGTATAGCTTTTTTTGTATTTTAGAAGCCATAGCAGCAAGGTCGACAGTAATTGTTTCTTTAAATATTTGTTTTTATGCGAAACATAATAATGATGTGACGCTCTGATGCCATCATGATGTGCTTTGTATGTTGCTAAATATACTTAGCATTTCGTGGTACTTTGGTATAAGCTGTGTTCATTCAAACAAATATATATTTCTTCATTCATTATTTTACTCCAAACGTATCCTTTTATTTTTATTATTTATAAATTTTCATATCACCTTCAATGTTTCACATCTGCCGGGCGTCGTGTAATGCCCTATTTTATGTTGGTTTTGATTCCCTTTCTGAATAATGTTTATATATTTCCATGTTTCATCTAAAACTATAAAGTGAAGGAATGACAGCATTCTGTGTAAGTCCCAATGTAAAAATAATTAAATCCTCCTTAAAAAGTAAAAGTTTGAAGATAAAAGTATCGTTCGTACTATTCGAAAAAATATGAAGAAAATAAATTTTTTAAGTTTTTTTTGCACCTCTACGTGTCCTATACATTTAGGTGTCTATGTCTACATTTACCTGTTAGAGATCATTTATAGTGCCAGGATTGTTTTTGCATGCTGCAAATATGTATATCTTTGTTTTTTTTTTTACTTAGTTGATTTTTTTTGTGTGCAATAAAGTTCTAATATGTTTTTTCGTATCCTAAGTGCATGATTAACATTTTAAAACTATCAAAAATAATCTATCTATCTATTAAAAGTTTACATCATAATTACATTACATTTTACTCAATCATTGATTTACCCAACCAGAGCCGTATCTAAATATAAATAGGCTTTTACCCAATAAGGGAAATATTATTCCCCTAGAATATGTAAAGCATGGTTCATAGAAAATGCAGAAAATATGTAACATTTTCCTTTAGGCATATCGCAAAAATATTAACTGCCAAAGTACCTATTAGAAAGGTAAAACTAAATGTTACTTAATCATAGACTTAAAAATAAAAAAAATCACTAAAGCAAAGGCCAATGTGGCAGACTCTGACTGTAAATAGGATTAGTTGTAATCCCCACTCCGTTGAAAGATCATATTTAATTAACATTTCTTCACCCTGGTAGGTCAGAACACGGCGTTCAGTTCCGCCACTCAACACGCGATGTGCCGAATTCAGACAGAAAGTAAAGCACGTAGCGTCTCGATTCTAGATTTTTTTCTAGCTATCTTGCAATGCAGGTAAAAAAATATATTTGAAAAAATAGGTATTTTTGTAAAATACCATACAAAGGTCAGGTCCTTTCACTAGTATATACTTATAATTACTTTAAATTTTATTTACTGATAGCCGATTTACTCAGCGTTAAACCAAAGCTGTCTCATTAGCCCGTCACACGGACACGCAATTAACGTGCCGGGGATAATTAGCACATCTGTGATAGGAGGGGCTTATGAAAAATGCTCATTTTAACGTTATTCAATTTTAAAAGAAATTTTATTTTAATATTCTTTCTTCGTTATTAAGTAAGTGAAGTAATCTATGTTGTTTCTGTGTTATTCTAGGAAATAAGCTGAAAAGAATATTAAGAATTAAGTACCGATTTTTTATTACACGCGTTTGTTTTACGCTTTTTCCCATAAAGCAAGGTAGTTTGACTTAGCCTCAAGCTATTCTGTTACCCATTTTCAAAATTAAAACATTGAGAGTGACGGTACTCAACGCCGTGAGTTGTCTTACAAGAGAGGATAAACAGTTAGATGCTATCTTCATTCTTTTTACGTGACCTTCCTGCTTATATCATTGATACTGTGATCTTGAAAGACAACCGAGGTCTTCCCCTACCTTTCTTACCGCTTCGTTGCCTAACGGATCACTCTTTACATATAAAGTTCCTGCTTTTTTAACTACACGCTGTATTCCCCGCACATAGCAGGTTAGGTAGAGGGAACCCAAGAACCTAGAGCTAACACACTCCGTACTCTTAAAATTGCCGTAACCCACTTTCTGCCGAATTGAAATATTCCATGTCGAGGCGGAACTAATCGTGGCGTTTTGCCTTTTTACCAGAGGGAGGAAATATGAGTACTAAATTTTATTTAATATTTTCATTTGCTGGAGTGGGAATCTAATCCACAACCTCTCGTGTCCTCAGCGTTCTTCAGCGTCACGACTGACCTTAAATATATAAAGTCATTAATAGTATCTTTTCTATTATTTATATAGTTATTGACTGAAAATTTACATTTTTCGGTGGCTTTGCGAATACAGAAGTTGTGATTTCCAATATATTGTGATTAAAACACAAAATTATTTAAATGCCAAACCTATGCATGAACAATTCGGAACTATTCATTCGTGTGAAATATTTGGTAGTCAAAAATTTATTCATTCTTTTTGTGATTATTTAACATATATAATATATGATAATGTGCCTGATTGAGGCATTGCGTGCTAAGTGGCGAAACTCAACGCCGCGCTTTGCCTTGTTAGCAGACCCAGGAAATGAAAGTACTAAATATATACATATACATATATATATATATATATATATATATA
>JAKGSA010001035.1:0-16287 GCA_033558755.1 Philaethria dido | reverse complement strand
TATATATATATATATATATATATATATATATATATATATATATATTCATTTCCTGGAGTGGAAACGGAATCCACAACTTGTCGCGTTTACAGTTGGAAGCTTGTGCCTCTGCGTCAATTTTCTTAATTATATCAAATACGTGGAAATCATATTATGAAATAACTTTTTTATATGTTTGTTAAAAAAAGGAAAAATGTTATGTAGCTCTAAAATTAAAGTAAAGTAGTAAAGTAAACCACATACTCGTATTACTATCT
The DNA here is from genome assembly GCA_033558755.1 of Philaethria dido. Lineage (NCBI taxonomy): Eukaryota > Metazoa > Arthropoda > Insecta > Lepidoptera > Nymphalidae > Philaethria > Philaethria dido. The sequence goes on along the minus strand of JAKGSA010001035.1, from coordinate 16,030 downwards.
AAAAATATAAAATAAATAAATAATCTCAAGCAAAGACGACGCTTGTATCAATTTTAAATCAAATGACAAAACGAACTGAAAATAAAACTTTAACTAGATTATGCGATACAAAACCTCGTTTATATTACGACTGACGACACTTACTTATAAAATTCATACATATATGTTGTAAGTTGTTTAGATTTTTACATTAAAATTCCAAAGCATAAAAAATATAGTATAGAAAAAATCCATAAAAACACTAGGACAGCTATTTGAAGTTGCGTGAGGTATTATTTTAAGTAAAATTTATATAGGATACTTTACTGTACACCAGAAGTCTTAATAGAAGTCGTAATTGTAGGCCTTACGTTATTTTTCGTTAATGTATAAGAATCTGTATAAAAATAGTTGAAAAATTACATTACATAAAATTGCGTTTTATAATGGACATACATCTAGACACGTGGCCGCGTGTCCAGTCAAATTGTATTTGCGACGCAGCTGCCTAATGTCATTACACGAACAATTTGAAGCGGCTTTGGGCCTTCAAAACTCAAAATCTATTTAACATATATTTATTATTATTTATTTAATTTCACGCTGTACCCCGCATATAGCAGGGTAGGCAGAGTTAACCTAAGAACCTAGTGTTAAGACACTCCGTTCTGTTACAACAATTCCGTTCCTCATTTTCCGCCAAATTGAGGTATTGCGTGTTGAGTGACGGAACTCAACGCCCCCTTTGCCTGAAATATTAACATTTCCTGGAGTGGGAATCGAACCCACAACCTGTCGTGTTTACAGTCGCACGTTTGTGCCTCTGCGCCACGAATAACATATAAATTTACGATTTAACATTTATTATAAATATAAATTTTAGTTTATGCAATAAAAACTATTACATTACGTAGAATTCCAAATTTTAAAGAAAAAAATTTAAGCTGTTATTGAGATATAAACTACTCGTATTTTTACGTTTATGTTTTTGACGGGGTTTTACTATTCATACTCTTAATTGTCTGTAGAAGTTACAAAGTTGGCCATTTTTTACATAAAAAAACAATTTAAGGGCATAGTAGATGTTTTCTAATTGTGTAAATAAACCAACTACACCACTAGGGATAAAGCGTGAAGTTAAGTAAGTAAGTATATAAACCTTTATTTAGCTTTAGGTGGTAGGAGGTTCGTCCTCCGACTGGCTCGCGACCACTATCATGTCAAAGACGAACCGCCAAATATCTAATGATGTGTTCCGGTTCGATGGCATGTAAGCCAGATTTTCCCCTTTCCCACCCATCCGTTCCCCAAAATGTGGTGGTTCTGATAGTGGACTACTACATTGTCCCCCCTTCCATCAGTATCCTCTAGGTTGGCAACGCATCTACAACATCTCTGGTGTTGTAGATGTCTATGGGCGAAGGTAACCACTTACCATCAGGTGGTCCTTCTGCTCGTTTGCCGTCCGTTATCAATAAAAAAAAAAAAAAAAAACCACAATGTAAGATATGCATATTTTTCTGTGTATTGGACTTATTTATCATATTTAAGCATAATCTTTGCTCACTACAAAACAAATTACAATAATATTACAAATTAATTCTCGAAGTACATAGTTACTTTTAAAAGCTCCCAAAACTTTCGAAAAAGATATCAGACAAAAGGCGAATATTGAATTGTATTGACGATACTTGTGTACATTTTTGAATTTTCGATCTTTACGTCATATTGTAAACGGGGTTATAACTTCAAAGACGTTGCGCTTTTGGTTTCGAGTGTTATTTTATTAAACTTTATTTGAAATAAATCGAGTTTAGCTCCTTAAGGGTTAGTACTTCGTAATATTATGCAACGTTATTTATTCTATTTTAGTAAAATTAAAAATTAAATTTGTAACCTGCAATAATTGTGAAATCTACGCAAAGCCTCTATTCGGAAGAAAGTGAAGAAAGGAAGCCGTAAGAGAACAGAGTGTCTGAACACTAGATTCTCTGGTTCTCTCTGCCTACCTTGCTATGTGCATGATACAGTGAGAAGCTAAAAAAAATTAAATCGTAATCTTCTATAAAAAATTTTTCGAAAAATGTAGGTAGGTGAATTTATACCACATATGTTTTGAAAATTATTATATTTTTTGAAATACTTAATCAAAATGAAAACGGTCAAAAATGAAGAAAATTTATGAAAATTGTTATTATTTCATATAAAAACAATTTTAAGCGCTGTGAATGTATGTTAATTTTATATGCATTTTTAACTCAGAAATGTTAATAAGTAATAATCGAGCGAAATTGTTCCTGAAAGAGAACCATTATTGCCAGCAGTTATTATTGGTCTTATAATAATATAGACTTTCAATATTTTTTTTGTAACGGTGAAGCATTGTCTGCTAAGTGGCGGAACTCAGCGCCGCATTTTTGTTGTTAGCGTCTCTGTAGAGAGATAGAAAATATACAAAAAGGTTATTGTATAAAATTATTTTGAAGTGAATTGGTAATAAAATACAATAGCCTATTTCGTTTTACTGACTCAACATTTGCATAGATAGATATGTAATCGGATATCTATGTGAAAAGATTATCAATATTTTTTAATATAGATTTTTTACATATGCTATATTTTTTTGAAATATTTTAGTGAAATAATATTCTGGACACTGAATATTTCAATTAAGCCGATTCGATACTTCTCGTTTTGATAGATGATCTGGTTGTTAGTTACAAAATGTGTGGAATTTTTAGTACAAGCTTCTTAATACGTTGTCAGTAATTGTTACATAAGATAAGCCTATTTAAAATTCAATAAATAAAGTTCTGAATCTATCTATTTTTACCAGATTAATCGTATATATTTTGGTATTGTGAAAAACGTTCTAAACAAGTACACCTGTATCTATAGATTGCTATAAAGTGTTAGAATCATCAGGTTTTTCTAAAATGTATTTGTCTTTAATTTCAAACTATACGCAATTGTAGTTTTGTTGTAAATATCATTAAAATCGAATACCTTATTAGTCTAAAGTAAAATTGTGTATGAATCGATTTGTAAAATTATCAAAATTGGCCCCTTAAAAAGAATAGGCATACGCCTGTTCTACATACGAGAGTTATCGAAAATATTGAAAACGTGTACATCCTATTTTGGTAATGAAAAAAGCACTATATGAGTTTTAATAAAAAAAAACATTAACTTATGATAATATTACTTAATTACAAGAAAAGAAAGAATTTAGTTATTAATCAAGTTCTTGGGATCATTTTTTAAAATAATTTTTAGATAACGTATATAAATTTGTATAGGCTTGTTATTTGTTTTATAAGAATTTCGACGTAGCTGGATAAGAACGCATGGCTTAGCGGTCAGAGTGTTTAGACGGTGTCAAAAAGGTGCGGGCTTGAATCTATGTTCAAAAAAAAATCTTCGTTTCCTTAGTGAAAATTTAAAACTATTAAAAAAAAAAAATATTTTTTTTTTTTATTTTAGGGTATTCCCGTTTCTCTTCTAAATTTAATTAAATTTGTGTAATAATATATTGCTTCACACCGTACTTTAAAATTTAACTATTATACTAAAAATTACCCTATAAAATAAAAAAAAAATTCTCTATATTATAAAAAAAATATACAAACAAATTCTAATACCATAAAATTTATAAAATAAATTTATAGCGGAACGCAGTAAAATAAATCCATCGCATATCAACAATACCCATTCATGTTTATTACTATTATATTCAGCATTCATTGTTTATAGATGGACATTGTCTGTGGAGCATGCGATATTTTAATTAAAACATTATATAAATGAGAACGTCTGTCGTGGCGCAGAGGCACAACCGTGCTATTATAAGCGTGACAAGTTGTGGGTTCGATTCCCACTCCAAAAAATAAATAATATTTAGTAGTTTCATTTCCTGGGCCAACCAGGGCAAAGCGCGCCGTTGAGTTAGCCGCCACTCAGCGTGCTACGCGTCAATCCGGCAGAAAATGGGGAACAGAACGGTAGCTTCACGCAGTATTCCGCATCGCAGGGTAGACCGAGGAATCCTGAGAACTTAGTGATAAGACACTCTGTTCTCATAAGTTTTCTTGTCTCCACGTTCGGCCGAATCGAGGCATTGCATGCTGAGTGGCGGAATTCAACGCCACGCTTTGATTTCTAGATTTAATTTGATTTCCAGAGAAAATAAAAATAATAAATATTAAATACTAAAAATAATTGACATTTTCATTCTCTGAAGTGGAAATCGAACCCACAACCTGTCGCGTTTACAGTCGCAAGATTGTGCCGCTGCGTCACTACTATCCATACCACACAGTTAAAAAAATATATATGTACCTGTAACATTGCAGATATTATCAATTACATAATTGTCGTACATTATTTTTAGTTTTAACTTAAATTAACTATCTACTAAAATTTTAATTTGACTAAATATATTGTGCAGGATTCGAATTGAGGATTAGACGAAGAATTGTTATTTTTTTTAGCTTCGCATTCTTTTCCATATAATAGTGGTATGGTAATAACTGATTTGTATTGCCTGCTCTGCCTGTAGGCAGTAGTAAATCAGTTGATAATTTCATTAAATGTAGTAATTTTATGAAAAAGTCAAATATACGATATTAATACAGCATACATGTGTAAAAAATGGATTTTATAGAATCGTAAACTCCTTTATAAAAACAGTTTGCCAACATTAAAAGCAAAATAAACGTCAGGTTTTAAAATCACTTACATAAATTTATAGTTATGATAAAATAAGCTTTGTTGTTTTTCATTTTTACGTCCTGCATAAGTTTATGGTGGAGACCAAATGGATATTAAAATTAAATTATAATGCACAATTTTTGCACTCGTTTGCTGAATTAAGTTGGCAAAAATTCCAAACTTCATATTTTGCTCTTTTTTGAGACACTGGTTGTTGCATTGTGCTCTAGATCTAAGTAAACTGGGGCTTCTTTCACTGAGATTCAAACCCACAAACAATGCGTTTACAATCTGATACTTATTACCTGTACCATAATGGTATATTTTTTCAGCTTCACGTGTTTTCCTGCATAGCAAGATCTCCGTTCTTCGCTTTCCGCCCGAATTAGAGAAATTCCGGTTGAATGGCGGAACTCAACACGTTTTTCATTTAAGTTATTTCATATAAATTTAATCATGAACTCGAGTGGGAATAGAACCCACGGCCAATCGCGTTGACAGACACTGTTCCCCATTAAGTTGGCAGAAATTCCAAAATTCATATTGTATTGTTTTTTGAGACATAGATTGTTGACTAGTGCTCTAAACCTACGTAAACTAGGAAGTCTTCTTTCACCTGGATTCGAACCCATAAACAAAATGGTAACAGTCTGAGTGATTCTACCTGTGCCATGATGATATCTCTTTTCTAATTTCACGCTTTTTTCCTCGCAAAGTAGAGTAGGCAGAGAGAGCATAGTATTAAGACACTCCGTTCTCTGCTTCCCTACCGAATTTGAGTCATTGCTTATTGAATGTTGGAATTCCACGTTTTTTATCTCATCAGATCGAGAAAAATAATTTAAATATAATCATTCCCCCGACTGGGAATTGAACCCATAACCAATCGCGTTTACAGACACTATGCCTTACCATGATGACCTTAACATTTTTACCACTTTACATAAATACAAAACATACCGTTATACATTATTTCTATATTTTCATACGAGTACGTTCTGGAACTCGCATGTTACGCTAACATTCCGCTCGACGCTCTGAAATAACAAGATGCTTTATTTATGTCGGGACGCGGACATTTTTCTTAAAACTGGGTTTTGTAAAATCTTGTTAGATACAAATATAATAAATAAGGTTAGGCTAGTTTTATTATAATGCTTTTAAATTATATTTCATAGTAAGAAGCAAAATAATTCTTCTAGAATAAAAAATAATTTATATGTGTTAATAAACAAGTGATTATGTATAATTACAATCTTCGACCTATGATTTAATTTAATGGTATTAGCGAAATTAAAAAAAGAGTCGCTAGAAAATTTAAGAGTGCGATTGCAAAAAAGTAAGCTTAACAAAAATATGAATGCTAAAAAAACAAACAAAAACAAGGTCTAGTAAAATTTGGGATTGCAAAAAACAAGTTCGACAAAAAACTTAACACTTTATACCGTCGTCCAAGTTGGAACTGTATGTACTGGCTTACCCCATAAATATCTCATAAAATCTTCACTTTCAGTCTGCTTAAGTATATTATGTATGGGTAGCATAACCCACTATTTGCGCGATGTCCCAAGTCCACTAAAACAAAAATACTAAAAACCCCAACTAGAGTCGAATTTAAAGCCAAGAAGTTCAGTAAGTCACGTCTCCACTGCGCAACGATAGCATCTACGTCAGCATATGCATATGTCAGTGGAAGAGTATATCAATTTTTAAAGTTGCACGACTGAAACGTGGTTCCAGACCTGTTTTATTTACGACTTTTCGTAACTTTTTGGCTACGATTCGTTTTAAATTGGAATTGCAACAAAATGTACCAATTATTAATTATAATACTTTATTGCAAATAAAAGTTGGCAGATATTTATTATAAGAACTTATGACAGGTTAACATATTATGTGTTAACCTGTCATAAGTATATCTCTAGAAGTGATTTGCTATAGATTACCATTAAAATACAAAACTTTTTTAACTTCACGCTTTATCCCGCATATAACCGGGTAGGCAAAGGGAACATGAAAACCTAGTGTTAAGACACTCCGCTCTCTCTAAGATTTTCGTTCAACACTTTCCGCCAAATTGAAAATACAAAACTTATTGTGACAAATAGCAGTGGGGCGCAAAATGTATTAATTTCCAAATTAAATTAAATACACTTTACCCAGCCATTAGCAAATCAACTGTAATCGCACGAAAGCTGTCTAACATTTTTCCATTGCGCAGTTTCTTCTAACCATTTGTTCCTGCCGAAAATCCGGTGATAAATGTGTGTGCCAACTCCCAGAATGAGATACAATGGAATTCAACTTAGCGTTTTTCGCTTTTTGTACCTAATCGATCCTTCATAGAATACAAAGCAACTTTTGTTAGATAAATTAACGTAAAAATATTTATAGTTCTTTTATTGGTTGACATTTTCAATGTTTAGTTTGTATTGCTGCTTGAATAAGTAGTAGAAGCGCATATCGCTATACAAATACTTCAATTTACTTAAATATATAATATTTATACTAAACACATTTTTAACGTCATAGGAGAGCTGTTAAATAATATCAAATGTCTAGACAAGACATTTCTTTGTCCATTTTCTAATGGAATTCGAGATATTGCATGTAGAGTAAAACTCAATGCCAAATTTTGTTTTACCAGAGTAGAAAATAAAAATAATTTAAAGACAATCATACCCTTGTGTGGGAATTGAACCCACAACTAACACTACTATTGCGATCAGACACCGTTCTACTGCACCACGGTGGCCTTTATTGAAAAATATGTCTTAGAAAATAATGCTTCTATACGAGTATATTATTTGACTAAAATATTCTACAATTCCTTCAAATGTACAGGATATTCATATTAGGTGCGCGGCGTTGAGTTCCGTCACTCAGCACGCAATGCCTCAATTCGGCGGAAAGTGATGAACGGAGTTGTCTTAACACTAGGTTCTTTGGTTCCCTCTGTCTACCCTGCTATATGCGGAATACAGCGTGAAGCTAAAAAAAATAAAAAAAAAAGAAAAGAATATTCTGTAGTCGGATAATATTTTTTAACTTTATTTAATCTTTTATAATAGTAGTTTCCAAAATTTATATAGTTATTTAAGCTTAATCTATCCAATAATAACATTTACACAAAATATATAAACTTATAACTTTTTTCGGTGCGATAAATAAAACAAACAAAAATAAACAATTGATTATTTAGAACAACTAATATATAAAATTTGTTTGTTGCGTTTTCACACCAAAACTACTCAACCGATTTTTATAAAACTTTGTAGACCTATTTTAAGAGAAATATCTCTTACTTAATTAATATAGGATACTTTTTCCTTGATTGAACTGACGTTTATTTTGCTAGAATTTAAATCCATATTTGCAAAATAAGAATAACTTTTCTTTTAACTTCACGCTGTATTCCGAAAATAGCGGGGTAGGCAGAGGGAACCAGAGAACCTAGTGTTAAGACACTCCGTTCTCTATTAACACATCAACTCACTACTTTTATTAAATAAATTTAAATTAATAAAAGTCCACAAAAGCTCTGAAATAATTTCTGCTAACAATTGGAACATTATAATTCAACAAATTACGTGACGGCTGTAGATGTAAGCCGTCACAGTAACATAGTTATCTAACTATTCAATTGACGTATTTATATTGTATGGACGTAGTGTTAGCGTTTTGATGGAAATTAATATTTCGAACATTAGAGCGTGATGATAAATCACTCTTTTTTTTATATCAATTGCTAAGTAAGCAAATTTGTATTTGATTATTTCTTTCGTTTGTAACGCCTGTCGTGGCGCAGAGGCACAAGCGTGCGACTGTATACGCGACGGTTTGTGGCTTCGATTCCCACTCCAGGAAATTATTTTTATCATTTCCAGGGTTTGGTAACAAGGCAAAGCGCGGCGTTCAGTTCCACCACTCAGCACGCAATGCCTCAATTTGGCGGAAAGTGGGGAACGGAGTGTCTTAACACTAGGTTCCCTCTGCCTACCCCGCTATATCAGGGATACAGCGTGCAGCTATATATGTATTTCGTCTTTCTTAAACGAATGAAAGTTTGAAGAAACGTAGATATATTATATATCTTGCTTCGAGAGGGAATTGAACCCGGAAACACTTATATAAAGATTTATTAGTAACCTTTGATTTCGTGAATTATGATTAAAAATTACTAACTCACCGAGCACATTTACATCGTTTCTATCTCTTTTACTTAAAAATTACTGAACTGAATGAAAGCTTGCAGTAATATTACTTATAAACAAGACTAACACTCATAGGCTACAATTTGTAAAGATTTTGTATACATAGGGCATTTTATAATCATCAATATCTAATATCATCTATAAGAACATAAGAAAAAAAGGTTATATTTATAATAGGCTTTCTTTTTAAGATTATCTGACTAACAAAATACTATCTAACATTATTTTCCCGACTAACTAAATATTACACTCTAACTCCCCAAGTAACAAACAACACATAAATAGCTGTCTAAGTTCGGCCACTGTATGTCACAAGCCGATTACAGTTAACCGCTGTCAGCACGTCAAGCCCTTAGGTGCAAATTGTCGACGTTGAATGGGTGTGGAAACAAAGCCTCATTCAACTGGTTTCTCTCACATAGAAAAGTCATCACCTAACCTAGAGGTTACTGACTAAATTATGTTAAGGGTTGAAGATTCAATATTAATGTATGTATTAAAATGTAAAGGAAAATATTGAGACTTTTAAATGACTAAAATTATGCGGAAGATGATTATGAAATTAATGTTTATATGGGCAAAAAAAAGCAACCTATGAATATTTTTCATGATTACTTAATATTGAAGCTATCGTGACGCAGTGGGCAGCATATGACTCTAAACAATATTAGTTATGGGTTCGATCCCCATTGGAAGGAATATTTGTAATTTAGTAAGGCAAAGTGCGGCGTTAATGACCAACCTACCTACCATTACTGACCACGTAATGTCTTGATTCTTGGCAGAAAATAGAGAACGGATTGTCATGAAGGAAACTGAAAAAAAATGTCTTCTTGTTGGCAAAAATTGGCAAAAAAATGAAGGTAAAATTAATTAATTCTTGTAGTATTAGTAAACAAAATTTATTTCAACATTCTTTTTCATAGTACACAAATAAGAAAAGCCAAGAATCAAATTAAGGCGAATTGTTTTGACTGATTCAAAACAAAAATAAGGAAAAACTTAACCAATCGCATTAAGCGAAACGGTTTACAGATCTAATCTAAGCCGTGGAGGAGTAGACAGGAAGATTTACACAATGGAAATATTAAACAATGTAAAGAGATTTTGCGATCCAATTTGTCAGTCGGTGAAATAACGTGAATGGAACAATTATTTTAGTTTTATTTTGCTTATAGTGGAATTCAATTAATATTTGTTCATTAGATTACATTACATACCTTCACGCTGTATCCCGTATATAGCAGGGTAGGCTGAGGGAACCTAGTGTTAAGACACTCTGTTCCCTTTGCTTTTGCGTGCTGAGTGGCGGAACTCAACGCCGCGCTTTGCCTTGTTACCAAATATTTAATTAATATTTGTTTAAGTAGAAATAAGATGTTTTTTATATATTTTCTAACCGATTTCAAAAAAGGAGGATGTTCTCAATTTAAATGTTTTATGTGTGTTACTGCATTACTTTTATTGAGCGAAACAATTCTGATAGTTCTTTTTTATGATAGCTAGTGCTTGTGATGTTTTCTCATTTAAATTTAGTTCTGAAGAAAAGATCTAATGAATAGCTATAATGTTACTTTTTCTTTGTAGACGGGGTTAGAATATAATTCTCCTCTGCCGCTGGGTAGGTGGGTATCCCAGTAGTTAGGTGGTAGGAGGTCCATCTTCGAACTAGCTCGCGACCACTATCATGTCTAAGGCGAACCGCCAAATATCTAATAATGTGTTCCGGTTCGATGACATGTGAGCCAGGATTTCCTTATTCCCACCTATCTTTTCCCCAGAATGTGGTGGTTCCGATGGCGAACTGCCGCGGCCACTACATTTCCTCTCTCTCCCATTTGAACACTAGGTAGGCAACGTATTACAACTCCTCTGGCGTTGTAGATGTTCATCGGCGACACCACTTATCATCAAGTGGACCTTCTGCTCGTTTGCCATCCTTCATTAATAAAAAAAACTCGATTTTCTTTTTTAGTTAAAATCTTAAATATTATGCCTCCAATTTGGGGGAAAGACACCGTATGAAGTGTTGCCATTAGGTTTTCTTTGACTATTCTGCTATGCGGTATAAAAAGTGAATCTGCTTTTTTAATATTTTTTTTAATAGAGAATCTACTCACTTGTTCTTTGTCCTTAGAAATTGTATAATCATACTGTAAATGAAGATACAAATTGTACGTGACTTCTTTTTATATTCATATGGCCCAATTACGTTTATTTTTAAAATAGCAAACAACTTTTTAGCTTTTATTTACAAAAAAAAATAAAGATTTTTTTCACAGTTTCACGCATTTTGCTTAACACGGTAGACAAAGAGAACCTAGTGTCAAGATAGACCCTTCTCCGCTTTCTTATCAAATTCGAGAAGTGCTAGTAAGTCTTGAATGGCATCTCAATACCGCGCTCTATTTTACTGTAGAGGGAAAATGAAAATAATTAAAAAATATGAGTATTAAGGTAAGTAAGGTGAGTTAGAAGGAGACCTCATTTGACCTTCGAGAACACAGTAGCAATGTTACTGAAGGAAGGTCACATAAAAAGCATGAGGACCCCCCAGAGGGCATGTATGAAGAGGTTAATAACTGTGGACGAGGCGAAAGAGGTATGCAGGGACCGTAGAGTTTGGCGCTCCGTTCTCTCTGACTACCCCACTAGGGACAGAACTAAGTTAAGTTATTATTAGTATGCAAAGTAGGAATCAAGCCCACATTAATTGAGCTTGTAGCCAAACACTATCCATTGTGCCATGATGATCACAAAAATTTATATTTCATGCTAATATATACCACAAACAAAATTTGAACTCGCTGCCATAAAATTCTCTTTCACCAATACTACATTAGTGAAATACTAGTAGAATCATAGTTTCAATAGAAGTAAGTTTCAAGTAGGTAAGTTATTTCAACCACCCGAGAACAACTTAGCTCTTGTAATTCTATTCTGCAAATAAGAATTCCGATATGCAAGAATATATATTTATTTTTTGCTAGTTCTAGTTAAGTCATTGTCAATATTATATGTTATAGCCGACTTCAAAAAAGAAAGAGGTTCTCATTTATATGTGTTATCTCATGATTTTTTACTGGGTGGACCATTTTTGATGATCCTTTCTTTATATGATAGCCAGTGCTTCTGAAGTAGTCCCAGTAATAATCAGATTAGATCTGAACAGTAGTTTTCGAGTTATTCGTAATAATTTAACTTTTTTTTGTGTATTTTATATAAATTCGATTTTACTTTTTATTTAATAAGAAATTGAAATACTAATTTTCATAGTATTAACGCTTGCAAAAACGGCTCTAAACCAAAAGAAATAACACAGTGAAAAAAAAAACGATAATATAAATAAAACACTAAAAGGCTTGGCACGTTAAATTCAAAATCTTATTTATTTTTATCTTAAAACAATGACAGATAATTTTACACATTTCATATCACTTACTTATTTATATATGCGTTATATATATTTATTTTCACAATATATTTACATTGAAACATTATTGTACTCAATTGGTATACTTTATTTTCTTGAACTGTAACAAAATTTGCGATAATCTTATTATAATATTTTCCAGATTGAATTAGCATTAATAATTGAAAATAATTTAGACTTTATCCTGCAAAGTAGGAAAGAACATAATGTTAAGACACTCCCTTCTCTATTCTGTCCAATTGTGAGTTGATTGGCGGAACTCAACGCCGCCTTATAACCATACAGCGTATTTTTGACTTATTTTTATATATATTGTCATGGAATTTCACCTGAAAGCTTGTACAATCGTTAACAAGACAATTACGGCATATATTTACAATAGATATAAAACTGATTACATTTAACTCTTTTGACAAAAATATATTTTACATACAAATAATATAATTTATTAATATTTTTTTAAACATTTATTTCTACAATACTTTCACATAAATCATAGTAAAATTGTTTTTTCTAAGAAATATGAAATAAATTTGGATATTTTGGGATTAGAACCTGCACTTCTTGAATAATAACATGTTAGATTAATTAAGCCATACGTTACATTTTTATAGCGGAAAAAGGCATTCATTAAATTACAGAACATATTAAAATTAATATAACACATAAATTAAACAATTTCAATATTTAGATATTAAAATATTGGTTATAACATCTGAATAAAGCGTGAATAAGTGGATAAATCGAAAATGCATATTTTTCAGAATTTCGGCGCACAGATACAAGCGTGCGACTGTAAACAGTGACTGTGACAGGTTGTGGGCTCGATTTTCACTCCAGGAAATGGAATTTTTCATTTCCTGGGTTCGGTACAAGGCAAAGCGCGGCGTTGAGATCCGCCACTCAGCACGCAATGCCTCAATTCGGCGGAAATTGGGGAGCGGAGTGTCTTAGCACTAGGTTCCCTTTGCTATGTATGTATATTTGATTGATAAATATTTTGTAAACCAAAATCATTTATTTACATAAAAAATGTCTATTAGTATTAGAAATGTATGCTAGTCGACTTACCAACCTATTCACGCCTGACACAGACACTAAACATTATTTTCTTCATAAAAATAAGAAACCCATAACTAAAAAAACAATTTACTTACAAAAAATAGCTAAATTTCAACTGGAAAACATCACATACATTAGAAACTCTATATTAACTATACAAAGATATCGTTATCCAAATCCTAAGCTTTTATACAGGAAGAGTAATAATAAAATTAATTGTATATGCACTTGGGCCTTCATAGAAGAATTATTGCCGTGCTGCATTGCGGCTGGCGTTTCACCTGTAAATAAAAAATGCGTTACCCAAATATGTATGAACGTCAGTTTTTACTTGCCTTAATGGTTTGGTGCAATCAAATGTGCTATGGATATGTGTTAAACTTTAAAAAAATAAGAAGTGATTATTTTTTCTTTAAATTTGGTAATGACCAGAATAATCATTTGTAAAAAGAAATAAAATAGACTGATATTACAATTTTCTTAGATATCACGTCTAACTGTAAATGCTTTGATTGTGGGTTCGATCCCCGGGGAAATGATTAAATTTAAATTATATTAATTTCCTCGTTCTGATAAGTTAAAAAATGGAGTTGAGTTTCACCACTCAGTAGGTTGTGCATCGAAATCAAGCAAAAAGTGCAGAACGGAGTGTCATGACACTGAAATTTAAAAAAAATGTACTATAACAATATGTAAAACTTTTAAGGAAAATAACAAAGAGAGCTTTTTTTATTTTAAATCCCATAGTAACAAGAATAATAATCTGTCAAAAAAAAACTAAATAGACTGCTTTTGTCAATTTCATGGATATCACTCAACAAGCGATGTCTTAAAACGGAGTGTCCTGACACTAAGTTCTCTACTACCCTGCTATGCGGAAAAAATCGTGAAGGTAACAAAAGTACCCATTCTTCATAGTAAAACAATTTTGAATTGACGACTATGGTGCTAAAATATACAAGATCCTGTAAATAATAAATAAACCATATTGCATTTTTTAAATTCAGTGCCTCTTAAATATTTTTTATCGAATAACCTCATATATCACTCACTCGTGGCATATTAGGACGTAATGGTTGTTTTGGAATATTACTTGAGAAAATGTTATCTAAATTACTTAAATACTCTAAATTAACACGTGAAGTAGTGAAGGAAACGCTTTTTTACCAAAATTATGTGGATAAAGAAAAGTGCAATAAATATTTTGTATAATAATGCATTAGAAATACATAAGTTTAATAAAATAAAGACTTAACAGTTTAGTCTTTAAGGCAAAGCGCGGCGTTGAGTTCCGCCACTCAGCACACAATGTCTCAATTCGGCGGAAAGTTGGGAACAGAAATAATAAAAGAGAATGGAATGTCTTAACACTAGATTTTCTGGTTTCCTCTGCCTACCCTGGTATGTGCGGGATACAGCGTGAAGCTAAAAAATAACTGCTTAGTCAATCGTATTTTAGTGTTAAATATTCCTCCGATATTGTTAAGCTAAATACGGAGTTAAAGAAAAGGAACTTAAACACATACATTCTAAGTAGAAGGGGGGGTGAAGCTGGTATTAAAAGTGGGTGGAGTCCAGCAGAAGTCGGGTCTACTGGACTTCTATAAAGTGCCCACATACTTCTGCAAGGCTTTGATGGTGAAGCCTGTAATGCAGGTACCAGCCAGTCCGATCTGTCCACGTCCACGTCGTATCCCCTGGGACCTTCTGCGCCCGTGCTTCATGCACGCACACCATCGAACCACAGTGCGCAGATGCCAAGGACAAAGGGCGAAAGGCGAGTAACCGGCGCCTCAAAACCGGTTCAAACCCGGCAGGGACGATACCCGAAACTTAACGGAGCTAGATCTTGAGCTCAGAGGTGGCAGCCCCACCAGAGATCTAGGGTGCAGGGGGCTAATCACCCACTCGCCTGAAAATACACGATTACGAAAGACCAGAATAAATTAACGGACCGGATTTATACCAAACGACCTGGCTACACTAAACGGACTAAAGATTTCAACTTATCTACATGGAACTTAAGATCACTGTATAGGCCTGCTGGTTTTCACCTCTTAACCCAGCCACTTGCGCAACATGCGTCCGATGTAACCGCCGTACAAGAACTGAGGTGGATCGGAAAAGGAGTGATTGACAAGCCGGATTTTTCGGCATACTACAGTTGTCATGACAAGCAACACATTTTTGGGACTGGCTTCTTTGTAAGCAAGCGCATGCGACATTTAGTAATCGGTTTCGAACCAGTCAACGAATGCATGTGCAAATTAAGGTTAAAAGGTCAGTTTCTGAACTACACCATCATTAATGTCCATGCTCCAACAGAAGATACAGACACCGATGAAAAAGAAAGATGGTATTTTGAGTTGGAAGACGTGTACTAGACACAACCACGAGCTCTACCATCTCTTTAACGAACCAACTATCGTTAAAGTAATTAAAAGTAACCGTCTCCGTTGGCTAGGACACGTGGAGCGTATGGAAGACACTCGAACGCCTAAACGTCTTCTATACTCAAAACCTGGTGGTCGTAGAAACCGTGGCCGACCAGTTGCGCTGGTTTGATGGTGCCGAGCAAGACCTACAGACAATTGGCTTCCGAGGCTGGAAGCAGCGAGCCAAGAACCGTTCC